>JASXSY010002124.1:0-245009 GCA_034509805.1 Sipha maydis
GTAAGAAAACATTTTCAGGTAGTACAGCATTTAAATATAAGCAAACATAGCAAAAATATTAATTTAAAAGCCAAATCTAAAAAGTCATTCATTAAAAATACATTAGAAAACAAAATAAACAAGAAAAATTGTTCTCTAGATTTATGTCAAGCAATGTTAGAATTGATATACCTTTATTTAAGTTAAATCATCCATCATTAAAATTTTTTTAGAAAAATATACTGGTAAATGTATTCTTGACCGGTCTACAATTTGTAAAAAATTATGTTTCTACAATTTATGAAATTACTATCTCTCATATTCGTTCAGAAACTGATGATGACCCAATTTGGATTTCAATAGACCTCGGACGTTAACGGTCGATATATTTGTAACGTTGTAGTTGGTCTCCTCCATGAAGACAATTATTCAAAACCCTATTTATTAATGTGTGAAGAAATTGAAAAATGTAATTTCCAAACTATTGTAAATATATAATAATACGATGCACCTATTATGGCCATCAGGAGTGAAGTACGATAAAGTATTATTTTTGTTTCTGATATGTATAGTGAAATCCGCAGATTCTCGTGACTATGTTATTCTCCAATTTAATTAATTTAACATGTTTGGCACATGAAATTCATAGAATTAGCGAATGTTTACGAAATGAATATTCTACTGTTGATAAATAAATAGCGACGGTTAAAAAAGTATTTTTAAAAGCTCCCAGTCGAATTATCAAAGTACGTAAATTATTCCCGGATTTACCTTTACCACCACAATCAATTATCACTAGATGGGGTACATAGTTAAATGTAGTAAAATACTGTAAAAATTTGTAATATTATATTTAGACGACGAAGCAGAATCAATTAAAAATTTAAAAGAATGGTTCGAAGACAAGCATTTACAAAATGATTTAGCTTATTTAAAAAGTAATTTTTGTTTTCTCACCCAAGCTATTACTAACCTAGAAAAAAGAATACTATCTCTTGATGAAGGCTTGAAAATTGTTTTAAATGTGAAAGATAAACTGTATAAATGTAACGGCAGAGTAGCAGAATTGGTTAAAATTAAAATGGATTTTATACTGAAAAAAAAAAAAATAAGGGATTTAAAATACTTTTAAAAATGCATAGAATTATAAGCGGTGAATATGAAAATGAAAAAGAAGATATTGATATTAATTTATCTCCCGGACAAATCACGTCATTTAAATATGCACCAATAACCTCTTGTGATGTAGAAAGGAGTTTTAGTCAGTATAAATCTATTTTACGTTCGAATCGCTGATCGTTCGTATTTGAAAATTTGAAACAACGCATCATAATAGCATGTAATAGTTATATAATATTAACTAATATTTAATGTAAATGTCATTATATAAACTAATATTTAATTTAATAATAATAAATTATGAATTATGATAAATAATAATATTTTAGAAATAATAAAAATTAGTTTTTGCATATTTTGGTAAATAAAATGCATATTGTACAATTTATTTTTGATGAGTCTTTGTTCGTAAACTAATGACAAAAAAATATCTGATTTTAATATATATATATATATATATATATATATATATATATATATATATCATAGTTCAGTTTTGCAGTTTTATGTTAAAGTATATGATACAATTCCTGATAATAAAATGATTTGTAATGTTATTATATTATACTATATTTTTTTTATTTATTTATTTATTTATTTTAATTTTTTTTTTTTTTGATAGTCGTCTACCCAACACAGAGGATATTTGAGCCATCTTAGCATAATGATTTGGAAATACTGTGTTAAGTTATATGACATACATTTCTCAACAAAAATTAGTTATTTATAGTACGCACTATGTTCCTATCCGTTTGAAATAAACTAAAATGATTAATAATCATTGATTATGGTACTTTTAATTTAAACATTATAATCGCTGTACCATTATTTATAACTTATATTTTATTTCTATTTAAGAATTAATTTAGATGAATATTCTATAAAACATTAGTTAATTGATAACACATGCTGATAAACCTAAACTCAGACATTTTAAAATCGTATAATGTCATTAGGTATATATTTGTACTTTACAAGTACTAAATCGTACACTCGTACTTATGGTGAGAAGTGGCTGTATACCTCTTATTACTGATTAATATTGTATGTGATGGTATTTAAAAATCTCAACCTATTTTCGTTACAATTTTCTGCACATAATTTAGTTATTAATTATTATAATCGTAGTACACGTAATGTTTGCTTAAATTTATGTGTATAATATATATGAAACACTTAAAAATTTTATTTTATAATCAGAATTGTTATTAAATCTTTAGTTGTGATTTTAATTTTATATTAAACGGTTTTTTTAAATACTTAACAATATGAAGTTTATAATCTTTTGAAAATATTTTCACTAAGATTCAAAATATGTAATAATATTAATTTTATTCAATATATGCAATAATATGCATTTTATCCAAAATATGCAAAAACATGCAAAATAAAAACACCACCATTTATCTTTTCATAAGGTGATTCGTGAACATACTGACAACATGAATAATCAGAAGTCGCAAAAAAAACATGCTTGCTGTTGCATATAAGTCCTAGCCCTGCTAATAACTAATTATTATTAAGACATCTATTAAATACTTGTTTTCTTATGCATATATAGTTTCAACTGAATGTAAAATATCATATATCTATACATGAAATAACTATTTAACATTTAACAGTTATTTATACATTTCCATGAAATAATATCATATTTATTTATTTATTTAAATATACAGACGTTATATTAAGTATATTATAAAATATAAATTGATAATTACTATGAAGTATTGGTGTAAATTGTTTAACTTTGTTCTTAATTTAACTTTTATTAGTTACCTTGAAAGTATTATTTAGATGCCTTAAAATTAACGGTAGAAATATAAAATACGTGAATATAAATATTGATCAAAGTATTTGTATTAAAAAGTTTAATAATCTTTGGATGTTCTAATAAATAAAAATATAAATATCGTAAATCATTTGAAACCCGAGGCTGTAAAGCGTAAAATGTTCGTTAAAAACTCGATTAAAACCAAAGTGTCGTACAATATTTACCCCATAAACGAAGTAGATGTTTCGAAAAACGAGAGTATAGTAATGTATATATTACGTAATGATATAATAAAATTTAGTTGTTATAATATTTCAGCCAATATAATACACAACAAACAAAAATAACGGAAGAATAATATAGTGGTCATTCGTATTCGTATAATAACGTCAAAACAATCGTTTTTGTTTTAAAAATAAAATACTATCGTCATCATTCATATCGTTGGTTACATATCAATGAAGTGTATTGTTTAGTATATTTTTATTTTTTATTTCATCATGACAGTAGTAAAATAAACAACAGACGTTTAACAATTCCAAATGACAATTATTCGCCATACGAAATACGCGTTCGGTTTTTTTTCTGTTGAATCAATTTTTTGATGCACGACGCAATATTCATCAAATAAGATAATATCGTCATTCGCCGTTGACGATCGTGTTTTACTCATCATACATGCTGCTGCTTTGGGGGGAGGGTTTAGTTCGTTTATTGGTTAGTCCATATACTTACCAGATAAGGTTTGAGTTGTTTTTTGGTATTTGGTGGGAGGTGTATTTTGCTTAGAAGTCGAATATGGTCATGGTCTTAGAAGGAGGGTTTTGTTGAACATTGATTTGGATTGGGACTGAATAGAGGTTTGGATGGATTTGAAGTTTGCAGATTTAAGAAGAACCGAATTTTTGATAATAGTGGGCATACCTATTACTGTACGTATACCGATGGTTTGGACGGATTCGATACGCCTCCAATGTGAAGGGGCCCGGGAGGAGCCAGCATATGTAAGAACAGGGGTTACGGGGTTACGTAGAGTTAAGTATGTTGGATTGGGTAGTCAAAGAGATGGAGCTTGTTCGGTTAAGTTAGGGTAGAGCAGCGTTTCCCAAACCATGGGTCGCGAAAGTTATTTGATGGGTCGCGACTCGTGGTTACGACTATAGTTATTTTAGCCGTAAATTGATAAATGCTTATGTTATATTTTATTTCATACTCTATATTATATATGTGAAGTCTAACTAGTATTGTAGAATAAATGACGTAAAGTTATTACGATTATGGAATATTTTTTATCCATCGGTAAAAAACAGCATCCAGAATCAAAATTCACATTAAATTCAGCAATAAATTCAGCAATTTTCTATTATACTAAATTTTTGAATTTATTTTATAATTAATTTTATTTATTTATTAAGTTATTATTATTCAGTATATTGTATTTTATAAAAAACTCAATGATAAAATAGATTATAATAAAAATCTTATTTATTTACAGCATACTTTTTTTTTAGCGAGGGGTCGCGTACCTAATAAAGATTAAATTTATGGGTCGCCATTGCAAAAAGGTTGGGAAACGCTGGGGTAGAGTATACCGCGAGTGCGGGTAGCCTTTCTAGTAATGTCATCATACATGTTCAGGACACTGCTCTAGTTTTGTGTCATGATAACGTACCAACATAGGAAGACCATTTTTAAGAAATTCTCGCCCTAATTATATTATTAGTTTTCCAGAATGTAACAAACTTTAACCTTGACAAATTTACCTAATTTGTCAAAATATTAATGTTAATTTGCTATAGTTAAGAAAAAGTGAACTATGAACAGGTATTTTATTTTCTAATAGTTTATTTTAAGTATATTCTTTGAAAATTGTTCTACTAAATTTATCCAAAAACCAAACTGTTTAAGTGAGACATTAGTTCATTAAACAATATATGATAGCCTGAAAATTCAATCATGAGCGTTAGAAATATTACTTGAGTTGCTGACCTAATTTTTAAATACTCCAAGTTTTTTAAGTTTGATTATTTTTGTAATCTAATGATTCAGGAAGCTGTAATAAAAAATGTGTGGTAAACGCAAACGCATTATCAATTTTACGCTCATGAAAAATAAAAAACATGAATACATATTATTTTCCTATAAATTGTTATTTGTACATATACGGCTAATACGTATACCTGATCTTTACAGATATATATATAGCATAATCTATTCGCGTATTATTTTGTTCCGGTTTTAATTGTTCCCAGTATTACGCAGTGACGCAATACACGCTTCAGCGATAGTCGCGCGCTCATGACCCGTCCAGGCGGTAGTCTGTTATCGTATAGAGACTGCAACTAGATTCCTTATTCGTCCGTGATTGGAATAATCTATGCTGGTCGATCATATCCTGGTCTTTGATTGTTGTCTTGGCCGTTGTTGTTTTTTTATCTCTGGTTTTTTTTATTTCGTCTCCATATGGTTCTGCAAGTGTCATCGCCTATATGCGTCACGACGTTGTACACTCATCTATTATAAAGGTAATATGGTAATATAGTGTATATAACACAGATTTGCAAAACTTATTTTCTGCCGATTCGCAAAAATCAAGGACGGCCATGTCTCGCGCATAAGTATTTACTACAGACCGTTTGTATGTTGCACGTTATAACATTATATTTATAATGTAAAAGTATATGCAGTCGCTGTATATTATCGAATTGTGTCATAAACAACCAAGGTGATTTGTGAGTGCGGGTTATTCGCGTGTCACGACGCCTATCCGTTTATCGGTAATTACGCTATACAGACAATAGTGTAATGTAAGCGCGTGCGTGCGTAAGTGTGTGTGTGTGTGTGTGTGTGTGTGTACCTATATGTTTCCAACGTATTATAAGATTGTATCGATTTCAGAACTGGTCTCAGCAATAAATTCCTTTGGAACGAAAATTCTAATATAATAAAAAAATAAACCAAAGAGGTACATACATTTATATTTAGATACATTCATTAGGTATGGTATAAAGAATAGTATATGATTCGCCGCCGCTGTATTTAGCAGTGGTGGTTTGATTTCATTTTTAAAAATGTGTACACAATAAACGGGCGTACTACTTTTTGCGGTTTTTATAGCGAAGGTCGTGAGTTATAACATTTCGTTATTTTCTTACGTTCTAACATGCATTAATCTTGTACTTGTACGTTACGATTAATTTAACTTTTGGCATTGTTACGCGTATACATAGTATAGTATCATAAAAATATACTTATACCTATGATGTGTTTACTGTATATACACGAATTCTACTACATACTATATTATATTATCACCACACGGTGTTGATTAACATTTGGATTTACAGAATATCTAGTGTATGTACGCATATAATAACTATTGCGGTTCTACTGTTCGTGGTCAATGTGATGTTGAATTCGGTCTATCTTTTTTTCTCCTATATTTGCTACTCTTATAAATTGACATTGGTCTATAATCCCGTGTTTATATAAAGGTTTGTTTTTCCATAGTGGTGACAGTTAACTTTAACAGTCTAACGTTAGTCGTGGTTTTGTACTGAAATTACTCTAATGATTAATGTCGAATAAAAGAAAGTAAAATTTAGATTGAAATACATAAATATTTTAATTATAGTTGATTATAAAAAAAATAATTAAATATTAATAACTAAAAAAATCAGCTGATACAAACCGATAAAGTCTACACCCACAAAATACCTACGTAATTTAGAGTCTTATTATTAGATTATTATGTATGTTCCAGTACTTATTTTAATCTTAAAATAATTTTTATTTTTAATTTTTAATAAAAATAAGAACGTAGGTAGTTTATTTTCATTTTCGGGAGTACCACATATTTTTCTTAATAATCAAATTAAATTTTTACAAACCTAAGTTTATATCTTATTATTTATGCTAACCATAAGTTATCTATTTGCTTTACGATGTAATTTTATCGCTGCAGTAATATAACCACAAAATCCCATTTTCTTCAATTTTAAATGTGAATCATTGTCGTCGTAAAGCAACAAGATTGGAAAATACATTGTTTTCCATACTTTTATTATGTGTGGTACTATGGTTAGTAGATACTCATAAAGAAAACTTTTAAAGTTTTAGAATTTAGTTAGTACGTAACATTTAAGGAAACGTGGTTGACAAAATAAGAAATATCGTACTTTAATTTTAGCTTTCAATAATGTATAAATATGTCTTCATTTATTTAATTTTTGATGTTATATAAATAATACTTAAAATTTTCAAAATGAAATACATTTAGGTGTTTATATTATAAATAGCGTGAGAATACATTTAATTAGACTTTCATGTAATACTACTAATTATGAAAATATTTGTATTGTTTTTTTATTTCTCAAACTAAATGTATGTATACTATCTATGTATATTCTACTAGAATTATTTAAAAATAATTTATTCTTGATTCTTGATGTACCATTTTATAATATTAAACCGTTAGCTTAAAATTTTTTAGTTTGGCTTCAATTAATTAAATCGATAAGTAATGCTGATGAAAATATATTTTGAGTATACTGTGATTTAATATATTTTTCTTAATTAATTTGTTATTTCATTTAACTATTTAGATTATGTTATATAATTATTTAAATATTATAATTGTTGAGGAATATTAATTGTATTTCTAATTTTTATTTTTATTTATTTTTAATATTATAATATGTAACTACCATATATATTTTTAATAACAGTCTGTTTAGTTTCATAATATCATACCCTACTTATATACCCAGGTAAAGGTACATGTATAAATAAAATATAAATATAATATTAAAATATAAAATATAAATATTCTGATAAAAATTCGAACATAATCAACAAAATATGTATTTAAATATTACTGTATTGAAATATATTACATTAAACATTTTTAAAATAAAATATTTATAATTTTATCTTGTTAAGAAGGTACCTATCGTCTTATGATAAAATTAGTAAAATTATTTTGTAATTTAGAAAATTTATTTTGGAAAAAATTGAAATTATATTATAAAATTACAAAATATAAAAATATGTATCTCTTACCTTTAATTTTCTAGATAGTCTTCACGTACAGTAACTAAAAGATAAGTATAATATGAAGAACTATGACGATATAATAATAAGTGTTCTTTAAATAATGCATTTACTTATGATACCTTATTTTAAATCTCGTTTTAAATAAAATAAAAAAGAATCTTTTCTTCTGTTAGTTTAATTTATTTAATTTATTACGTGTTGGTAATTATTATCATGAACATTTTTCTTTTATGTATGTTACTTGAACAATTTGAGTATATCTACACATATATGTACTCAAATTATACAAATATAATGTTCTAGATTAAAAGTATTATCTCAATTATACACTTTCTTTTGGTGTGAATATTAAATTTGATTATTTACACTTGACCAGGTTAAGTTGACCCCTTGTTATTGCGTAAATTGTACTTGGACTTGAGCATTGAAAGAACAGGTTTTCGCTATTCACGATCACACATACACCTGCATAAATGCAAACATGCATGTACAAGAATGATATATAATTATAAATATATATATCTAATAAATATGGCATTTTTATGTACTTAATGTTGATTTAAAATTTGAATTCTTAAAATAAGTTTTTCTAAATAGTAGCATTAGAAAATCTATATAATATACATGGTTTTATAAAATGTTGTGAATATACAAATAGCTTACTATAATAGAAGATTCTAATTAACTATAGTAAATACAAATTATTTTACATACTTTTATAGTATATAGATTAAAATAACTAATTTCAGTAAAATATTTTCCCTAATGTATGAATGAAATAGTTAAATAATTTATTATTTTTCAAATGAGGATTTAGGTATATATATACGAGGTATGACAATAAAATAACGAGACTATTTAAATAAAACCTAAACTATTAACGTTTTCTATAAAACGATTATTGAAATATGATTAGAAAACACTTATCTAAAAGTGCTAAACGTCCAGAACGATCGTCGTCTTCGACGTCCTCTTTTCCACTGCAAAATCGTTTGTGCCACTCAGAAACGCGAGCTCTTGATAAACATTCTTTACCATAAACTTCACTTAACATACGAAATGATTCCGTGGCAGTTTTTTTTTTATTTAACAAGAAATTTAATGTTAACACGTTGTTCGATTTTTATGTCTAATATTTTTCGGCAGTGTAGTTTAACTCGCACTAATAACAAGGCTACTAACGTATAAATAAACTGATTTCATCAGTGTTTATAGTACTTTTAGATAAGTGTTTCCTAATCATATTTCAATAATCGTTTTATAGAAAACGTTAATAGTTAAGGTTTTATTTAGAAAGTCTCGTTATTTTATTGTCACACCTCGTATGAGTCTAAAATTCTCGTTTAATAATTGTATTTTTTATATACATAGCTTTTTTCGAAAACAATTTTACAGTTGTATGATTTATAACTCAGTTCTACTTTTTTTTTTTTTTATTCTTGCTAACCATGATGTAATACTAAAAGTAGAAATTACGGGTATATTGAATATTTTTATTTTCATTATTGTAATTATTAAAAATAGTTAAATTTTAAATATTTAACCTAACAACTAATATAAATAATTATTTGTATATTATTAATAATATGTTAGTTTTCTGAATAAATATATAGTGTTAATTTATCATAATAATGGTTGTTTTCGTTATCTATTAAAAAGAACATTTTTAGTATTCAATTTTTTTTTTTTTTATAATGTTATTAAAATATTAATCTAACGTAGATAGTCTATGAACTCCAAGTAAAAATCAAAAATGGACATTCGTTAACAATTATTTTGACTGTATTGTAGAAGGTTGTACAACAAATTTTTATTAATCAGATGATATTTTCTTCTATAATAATAGGAATCTTTGATGCATTCGTTTAAATCTATAAAATAATACTTGCAGCGATCAAAAAGTGATATGTTTCTTAACGGAAACAATTCAAATTTGTTTGGATGTATGTTATAATAAATTGGTAGTATGATATAATAATATAATATTAATCATTATTATTATATTAACTGCAGTAGACAGTTGTAATCAATTGCGTATGTGAATAAACAACTATGTGTCTGTGCGTACGTGAGTTATAAGACTCGCCGTATTCAGTTAGTGTGTCTGTTTGGTCGTTGCCCCGTTGAGTTCTCTTCAATCTCTTCAACGCAAATGTTTCCTTCGTCTTCAGCTTAATGTACGGCGTAGTGTGTGCGTGTGTGAAGAGCCGTACCGGTTCCTATATCACCACAGTCATCCATTGTTTATTTCGCTCGTGTACATTATACACGCACGCATGTACGTACAATCACTCGGAAAACCAATTGAACACACTACTGGTTACGTTTAAATAATAATAGTAGTAGTTGGTAGTTATAGTTATATTACATGGTTATTATTATTATGTTTATCACTGTTAATACTGTTGTTAATAAATTAATAATTAATAATTTAATATTAAATATTTATTTTATTATTTAAATATCAAATTTTGTTCCTCTACTTTTATCGACTGTTGATTCTAACTCCCTGTGAAGATTTAAGCAATGTTATTTCAATACTATGTTTTTAACTCTAAAAAGTTAATTATCCTTGTATTATTTTAATTAATATTAGAAAAATTATTATTACAAAGATATTAGATTAAAAATTGTATGTTAGTGCTATTGCTTATGTTCGTCGAACATAACTCTGCTACTGTGTGTATCAACTTATAAATGGATAAGAAAAACGTCATGATATTTCTACCGTTTCCGTAAGAAAATATTACTACTTAATTCAATATTTTTTGCAAAAATTATTTATTGAAAGAAAGTACGGTTAGTTATAATAATTTTCAACGCTTTATGAATTGTTCTTTATTTTTTTAGAAATATTTTTGTTGGTAATCTTGGCTTACAACAGAAGTCGGATTACTTTCCATTGTATTCAAATGAATTAGTATATTTTTGTGCTAGAAATTAAATTCAAGTTTTTTTTTAACAGTTTGTTGTATGCATTTATCTTTTTAATATTTCTATTTTATTTTCCTCCATTCACATTTTTCGTACTTACATGCCATATAACTTTATTTTTTAGTGTTGTTAAATTTGTTTTTTAACAATCTTTACAACATAACATATCTTTTAATATTTAATTGTTATGTTTTTACTGTAAATATGTTTAAAAATTTGATTTGACTAATTGCAATATTGTTTTAGTATTAATATATAAAATGAGGTGAATCATTTTCTATTACATTAAAATTCTGTTGATTCTAAAGTTATTTGAAGATTCTCAACTTATAATATTTTTTACACTAACAATAACAGTATGAATTTCTTCTATACACTGTTTACTTAATGCACACGTTTGCAAACCTTTGTCTGGGTGGTTTATTACGACGTATTTTTAAGGGCTTATAAAAATCATGTTTTCGTAACAGTATAAGGTATCTCTAATTGATATTTTTTTAGATTATGTCTACAATCGTTATTAGCTCACATAATAGTTTCGATAATCTTTATATAAGTTATTATTATGTAGGCTTAATACTGCAACCATGTAAGTACTATCCAATTAAAATATATATTATAATGATATTACTCTTTGTTATGAAATCAACATTATTATTTAAATTTGTTATAATAATTGTATAATATAAAAGCGTTAGCTTCTGATTTCTTAAAATTTACTTATGTTTTTGGTTCTCTATAATAATTATTGAATCTTTAATAATAATAATGATAATAATAAATTTATTTCAACTTCTTAGTTTCTTTATTTTGGATAATTTGGTTAAACTCTTAAGTATCAATTTTTTAAATTATGCAATTGTCTAGAGTAGCAATTGCATCTTATGTTTAATTGTTTATTATAAATCCGGTTATATTTGAATAATTAATAACTATTATTGTATTCAGTTTTTTTTATAGCAATTCTATTGTATATTGTTTAATAAAAGAAAATATTTGAGTTTAATTTTTTAAGTAAAATTTCTAACACCTCATATACTTCATATATATTTTATAACATACAAAAAAACTGGTTTGTAACTGTTATTCTTAGTCTTAGTTATGATTAATGATATAGAAAAAATATAGGTTAGATGAATGACATGATGAATGACAATTATTATAATAAAAACCTATTTGATTATAGAACATTTGTAAAAAGAAAGCAAATTTTATAATATGTATTATGTAGTTACTTAATATTTATTCAATGTTTCATTAAATCATAACTTCATTACGTTTACCATTAAAATTTAGATGTATCAAATTAAGTTTGGATACCATATGATAGTGTCTAAGATTATAATACTTCTTGTAAATTACCCATGTTAAATATTTTAGTTTGTAATTTTATTGTGCCTAAATATGTAATATGATTTATTTCATGATAGTAAATCACGAAATTCCAGAAGGAAATTATACATTTCACTCTCCAGTTTATTATTTATACAGCATTTGGTAACTTTAAAATAAATATCCAAAACCTACTTAGATCAAATATAGTTAAAAATAAATATTGCTATTCTAAAATTATTTCTCTTGCTCATTTTACAATGAAATCATGAATAATATTATTCCAATACGAGTTTCATTGATACATTTACAAAAAGAATATTGCGTATGATTCAAGTATACCTTGTAAAAAAATTGTGTAAAATAAATTATGAGCTCACATTAAATTAACATTTCACTTCTTAATGATGACATACGTTATGGAATTAACTTATAAAGCCAGTAAGAAATGCACGAAAAGCATTTTTTTTACTTCTTTGGTTAATGTGGGTAGAAGTAATTTACTCATAGTTAAATCTATACTAATTCCAAATATATAACATAATATACAATGTATTTATTCAAAAGCTTCATTTAAAATGTTACTAAAAACTTTTCCATTAATTATCTAAACATTATTAAGTATCCTTTTTATTAAATACATTTTAAATGCATTCTAAGTTAGTTGTACGATTTGTAACAATGCCGTAACATAATAAACTTCATACGTGACAATAATTTAAAAAGCAGATGTTATTTTTGTATGATAAACTTTAAAAGTGAACAAATAATATATTTAAATTACAAGTAATAGTTAATCAGCATTCTTAAAACAATTATTTTACTTTGTTTTAAAAAAAAGGAATTTTAACGTATTTCTATTAAAACATAACGATTCATTTTAGAAGATTCAATAATGTCCTTACCAGAAATATGGTGCTGTGTACGGCTAAATTCTGAAATATGTTAAATAGTTACCCTTCCGAGAACCAGTGATTACTGAAGAGTTGGGCAGTGACCGATTTATTACTTAACTTACGGTTTACAATTAATGGAATTTAGATAAATCTTACTATGTAATATGTAGAATAAATAATATAATATAGTATCCAAAGTATGTTTATGTTGTGAGAAAAAATATACTTTAAACAAGTTATTTTACAATATTTGTTTTATTTGAAAAATGAAAAATAAAAGAGTTTATCTATTAAAATGTTTTTTTTTTTTTAAAACATGCACAAAACTGCTAAAATAAACATAATTATTAAACATGCTAAAACTGCATTCCGTGAAACTCAAATGTTTTTTATCAAAATATTCAAAAAAATTAATTTAAAATTGTTTTACTAAAGATCATAGGTAGCTAGTGGGAAATAGTCCTGTTAGGCTTGCACATTTATAAAATATTATTATATTTAAATTTTACATAATAGTCAATGACAGTATTCAGTGTACAATTAATAATTATACAAAGGCAGTAGTGTTTTGTATTTATACAATATAACAGATAAAATTACGGTTTGGTTTCAATGCAACTGTCAACCGTGCCTTATGATTTTCATATAGGAAAAAGAATAATTATATTTCTTGGGGTTCCGCATAAAAAAATATTATTATTTGATGTTCCGTGATCTCAAAAGTTTAAGAAACACTGATTTATAGTTACTAATTAGTACTATTGTTTGCTACTTCTTTTCCTTTTCTATTATAAATCTCATCAAATATATGTAGATTGGATTTCGCATGTTTTCATTTTTGTTAAATACAATTGAATAGACAATTTGCAAGGTCCAATACACCTCAGCCCTTGTACTTAGGAAACTACATATGTCTATTTTTCTAAAATACTCATATCTTTACATAAAAATTATAATCTCATGATAAATTTTATTGTTTTTTTTTAGGAACAGCGAAAATATGGCCAGCGGAGAATTAGAGGTATTGCGATGTGAATCTAGTTTATGGTCCGGGCACTATTGCGCTCGATGCCGGGCTGAACTAGGCCGAATTATTAATAGAGGTGCTAACTGCCGTGCTTGCCGTGAACGGATATGCATGTCTTGCAGAGAATACTCTACTGCCGCAAATGCTCCTGAGTGGCTATGTATTCGATGTCACAAAGAAAAAATCGAGTACGTTACAAATTATTGAAAATTTTCCATGTGTGTATAGTAGTTTCTTCATATTGTACACGATATAAACTACACAAATCATTTAGAAACACTTATATTTATTATTTGTATCAATTGTTGTATACTAATATAAGCATATTTAAAAAGTAAACAATAATAAAGTTTAAATATTAACGTTGTGTAACAAGTTTCTAATAAATGATTTTATTGGTTGTATATTATATTTTTAAGTATATTCATATTACTTACAACTATTTATATTTATGTAATCAGTGACGTATTTTCAAATTTTTTGTTGGGAGATGGTTTAAAATTGTTCTAAAAAATAAGTGATTTCATAACATTATGAAAAATACTTATAAGGTATGAATTAATAATTAGAATATTAATATTAAGTTTTAAATTTTAAATAAAATATTATAATTATTATTATAATTATAAATACAAATGAAGAGTTATTTACAACTACATAATATAAAGTAATATTCTTTTTCTCTCTACTTTCGTACCTAGTAAATCTTAATGACTTGAATCTTTTTTTCTGGAGTTCTCGACCAGAAAACCCTTCTCACCCTTAAAAATACATCACTGTATATTATCAATTATTTGCTCTTAAAACTTATTTGTATGTATTAGAAACATTACAAATTAATATTTATATACACTTACTTTAGTATTTATTTTTAAATTCTAGAAAATCTAAATTTTTTTTAATTTTGCTACAATTAGTAGGTACATTTATGCTTGAATATTTTGTTTTATCATTCTAAATATTATTTTTCATAAAAAAAATGCGTTATTACGAGTATTTAATATTTAACTTAACTCGTACCGTTATTTTTTTGGTAAAAATGTAAAAAATAATGTATTTATAAGTTTTAAATTCAAATATAGTATTATACAATTTTAATTATAATCTTCGTAGTGTATCTCATCGTTTAATAGTACTTGAATATACATGTTATTTAAAATACATGTAAAAATATATTTAAATATAAATAGTATTTAAGCATAATATTAGGACAACAATAATTAAACCCACGTATCTAATGCCAAACGCAAAGAATAATATAGAAATAAGCCTACGCGATGCAAATGCCAAAGTAAGCTTACAACGATTAATGTGCAAATAATACAAAAAACTATCCATCTGATAAATTACTAACGAAACGAAATATACAATGATTAAATCCGTTAGAGTAATTATACATCGTTAAGTAAATAAATTGTAATTAAAAACTTTAGAATAAAAAATATCCACTCAAAGATATATTAAAATATATTTTATTAAGTAGCAAATAAAAAACAATGAAGTATTTGCAATGAAAAATAGTTAAATGATTGTTGACATATTTTAATCAACTAGACAAATATTTTAAGATTTTTAACTGTCAAACATCTCGAATTTATGTTCATATTTATAATATTGTGTAGATCTTAAATAAAGACTAAAATTCATATTAGTAAAATAATTTATGAAACCATATTTACATAAAAAAATAAGATAAAAACTAATAATTATTTTTGATATACATTCATTAAACTTTTGAATACTTAATTAATTAATACTAATATAGATTTTCTTAAAAATATTTTTTTAAAAAAATGTGCAAGGAATTACAAGTTCCTTAAAATTGGACGTTTTCAAAATGTTTATTTTTTATTTTTTATACCTATGATATTTTAAATGTTGTAACATATTACGAAGTCCTTTTTCTAATATAATAGTAAAATATAAATAATACTGTACATAGGTCTAATTTTTATAATTAAACAATATTTAATATTGGTTGACAGTTAAATTACTGAATGCAACATTATATTTACATGTCATAACACGTTTATCTAAAACATTGTTCGATATTTTCGGTCATAGATATAAAATAAAACATTTGTTATTTTCTTAACATATTATATTTGATTTTCAGACCATTTTAAATAATTAACTATCATTAAAATATTTCTTATTCTCACAATTTATTTTTACTGTTCATTTCTAGAAGACGCCTATACTTTTGTTTGTATTGATATTGTATTTAATTTCAAATTTCTTGTCATATTAGATTTTTAATTGGAAAAATATTTTAAAACAGGTTCTATATAAATAAATGCTTATTTATCTTTATTTTTCGAATTTTTAAAAAGTGTATATAAAAATATAAATATAATTTTAATTAAAATTACTCTCTAACAAAATTTTTATTTATTATTATTATTAACATTTTTAAGTTCATAATTATTTTAATATTAATTTTGTGTAAGTACTCTGATACTCTCTTATAACTTTATAACTCAAAAATTATTTATAGCTTGTTGTAGAATATCTAATTACCATAATACAAAAAGGTTTTCGTATTTTTTGAATAAAGTTATGAAAAGTAAAATGAATAACGTAAACTTACAACCTCCAACGATGGCAGATGTATGCCTTGAATTAATGTTTTTATTTAATTTATTCTCAATACGTGATTGTTTGTATGTATTTCGGCAAGTAGTAAGTTTAACATAGTTTAAAAAATATTATTTTTCTAGATCGCTGGAACCGGCAAAAGAATGGATTGTTGATTTTTTGACGCCAGAAAATATGAAGTTTCCGAAAAACGAAACAAAACTTGGCAGATCCTTGACGTTCAAAGGTACCTTGATGACGAGGATAATAGTATTATAAATCGTGTTGTATAAGTATTGTTTACGATTTACGATTTTAGTATTTCACATACACTGTGAAACACATCCACACACACCTTGTATATGACTCGAAACAATTGTAAATTCGTTGGCTACCACCTCCTCTTTATGATTTATTTTCATTTATTTCGTTCACAACTTAAATTTATTTATGTATATACATATTCCTGGTGAACGAGTCTGCCCACCAAAGTCCGTTGATCCTAATGGATCGTCGTCGCCACCGCCTCCTACAGGCAAACATCGCTGTCGTTCCACCAGCGTGTGTCGCAACCTACGTAGTGCCACAACTTTTTTTTTATTTCATCCTTAGTCGCCTCTGTCTATCCGTGTGCGTAGCGCGTAATGTGTAACTCTGCCAACAGATTCGTCTCCGTGGTCGGCCGTCAGAGGGTCTCCCGAACTGCGGGCCTACAGCAGTATGCCACGGGGTAGCGTGTCGTGGCCTCAGCGGAACAGCGGTGTCAAGACCAGCGGCCGCGGAGCGGTTCCTTTGCAGTCGTCCGCGGTCGTCGCCGAGCACGACGGTGGACGACCGGTCGGTGCCGAACTCAACATAGTTACGGCGACCGACAATCAAGCAGCGATTCATCAATCTACGGCCAACGTCACCGTCCACCTCGTGGACACTTGCGGCCGCGTCATAGATTTACGACCCGTAGTCTTCGAGACGACGTCACCGGCGGCCACCACTTCGCAACTGTCGTCGTCCGACAATGTTGACCAGCCCGGTGGCAGTGACGCTGAATCCGAGGACGATCGCAAAAAATACTCGATCCCCGTTTTGGCCGAATATCCATCCAGGATACAAGAGGATCTCAAACATATTCCACCCGGTAAGTCTTGTTATAATGTTAGTGAATATCGATCGTAAAGCCAGTTAGAATTATTCGTATCCATATAGTCAAAAGCTATGTATAACAATTATATTTGAATATTATAATCTATTATATTAATAAACAAACTTTAAAAAATTTTACTATCTTAACATATTTCCTTTGATCAATTTTTTATTTCAATCGTTTATTAAATCCATTCTTATTGTTAGAACTGAATACATTTTTTTTGCCTACTTTATTAATGATATTAATTTAGAATCACCTTTGTCATTAAGGCGTTATTAATAGGCAACTTAATATAGATTGTGATTTATTTTAAACTAGATTATCTACTTAACATACTCACATCTTATAAAGATATACTGAATAAAGTCTTCATTTTAAATGCATTCATAATTAAACATTTTTTAGTTTTTATAATTTTTGATAAAATATAAAAGTATATATTACCATTAGATAGTACCTAAGTTGTGTTATGTCCTGACCAATAGATGGCGCTATGTATGTGTATGGAATAAATATATACCTTGAAATATAACATTCGAATGCTATGCTAGTAGTAACCTAATTTGATGACTCCCAATTTGATATTTTTTCGAAGATTAATATAAATTTTAAGGGCTAATGGGTCTAGATTCTCTAGAATAAACAAAAAAATAATTCAAGTCTTATATTATTACATTATGGTATATTTACAATTTATTAAAAACGTTATTTCATAATTTATAGATTAAATAATTAAGTTCCCAAAAATTTCTAACTAATAATGTAATAGTTTTAATTCTCATAACCTTTATTTAGCACTTTAACAAATTTGCGTTATAAAGGTTTAAAAACTGATATGTCTTCGAACACTTTACATGTCAAATGTAGTTTTAAGTATAAGTGGTCTTAATATTTGTTAAATTTGAGAAAAAAAAATTCATTAAACAACTTATAGAAAATTTTAAAAATATTTATTTATTTGAAGTGTTCTAAACTTTAAATTAAGAAAATGTAAATAAGTTGTAATTTTATCACTTCGGTTGTTGTGTTTATATTATGTAACTTTATATATTTTATGCGTTAGTATATTTTCTGATTGCCATAAACTAAAAATTATTGTTAAATAAAACAGTATACATATTTCACCATTGCGCCCGATTTATTTCTGATACGTAGCCAAATGTGCAATATTGTATGTTAAGAAATATATTCACATAAAAAAAAAAATAATGTTCTCTTTATGCTAGTTCTTCTATCCTCTCCCACATACTCTCGACCATCCTAGTGTGAGGTGGTTAACCTTGCAGCCACTTCTTTCGGCAATACATCCATTGTGTTTACCGGCCTATTGCCATTGTTATGCATTCATTTGTCACACCCAGGGTTGCCAAGTTTTTCATGCATTGTATTTATGTCTGTAATGTGCGAGTACTCGGACTCCTTATTGTAATCCAAAATATTGTTATCTAACATCGGAAACAGTAATGTTGTCACATGAAATATCATTTTTCGTTATATTTATATTTATATTCAATGATGAAACGGATTTTTAACATATTCAAAATTAATTAATTTTTTTAGAATTAATATCTCATTTTTTGTGGTACCCAGTGAATACAATATAATGTTGATATATATTTATATTTCTTGAATAATTATTCTTTTTAAATACGACAATTATGTTCAAAAATCGTATTTACTTAATTTTCCAAAGTCATGATCATAGATACGTCGAAACTATTTGTACACATATTATATAACCTTCAAACACTCGAAATTCGATGATAGTTATGATCCCCCACCCTTTTCAATTGTTGTGCTAACTAAACATAAGGTTTTTTTAATATACTAATTTATTATCCTGTGCAGAATATTTTGAAACTTGTATTGATAATTCTGTATTATCTTTATAAATCTCTATTTAACATTACGTAGATTAAATCTTATTTCTGAAGTACATATTTAATTTCGATTTTATTAAAACTTTCATTTTAGATTAGTATTATTATACCTACACATAATTTTAAATTAAGATTTTAAAGTATGCAACATTTTATGTTAATATTTTCTAGGTTCTATAAATCTATTCGTGTTGAAAACAACAATAATAAAAACAAACTTTACTGTAGCCAATGAGTATAATAAACATCTTCTCAGTTCCAAAACTTTTATTTTAAATATAACATTAGATACCTACTATAAATACGATAGATACTATAACAATGTTTTACTATTGATTAATCTTATCATCGTGATTATTTTTAATTGATAAAGTTATTTTAATTAACACGAGATATTAGACAAGTATAAATATCTAAATGATTGAAAGTTGTATAAACACATACGATAAACTTTAATAATATATAATACATAAATCACAATACATTATTCTATTTTTATTTTAGAACAACTTATCGGTTTTATAACAACGAATTAGTTTTTATTTGATTATTTTAATTTTACTTCGCGTATATATATATATGCAATCATTTACACAGTAGTTGTAATGTAGGTTATTATTTGCGTGTGTAGAGTATACATGAAAACCCTCAAAAATATCCAACTATACCTATTATACAAATCATTTATACTAAACTTGTTTTATTCCAACTATATTGTTTTGATTTATTATTGTTTTGAGGAATGACCATATTATTAACTATTATTAGTGATTATTTCAAAGAAGTTTAAAAATTTTTTATTAATATAAAATTACAAAAAAAAAATCAATAAAAAAATAATTTTGTAAACAAGGGAAAGGTAATAAGCCGTTGTAATAATCACAATTATTGATATATTACATGTCCGTTATCATAGTCATAGTTTGTCGGTTTTTCAGTATTTTACACTAGACACTTTAATTTGTAGTTATAATTATTACTTCTATTATTTTTGTTAATATTAGGTAATATATTTTGGCATACTAACACTTATTATTCTCATATATATTTATAAAAGAACATTAACTAAAATTAACTACCTACCAACCTATTAAGTTTATTCATTATTCTTTTAAAATTTCATAGATAATAAATATGTATAACTAAGAATTATATATTATAGTCGTTTACATTATACAAGTAATTTAATGAATAATACAAATTATTTAAACAAAAAATCTGTTTAGTATTTTATTTTTCACTAAAAAAGGTAAACTATTTTGAATAAAGAGAAATACTTAAAGTATTTTCATATAGGTATTTATAAAGCAGTACAGAAAAACCAAATATAATGCTGATGATTTGTTTTTCATAGATGTCTTTAATCAAACAAATTTTAAACAATAAAGCTAACATACGAGTAGATACTTAGATAATATTCGATTGAACCTTATAATCCTTGCGTCCTTAATGCCATCCTCAGAAGAAAATATAGTTGAGGTATGCAAAAAAAAAAACAGAGGGAGTCCCATCCCTCTGTGCACTTCTCCCAATGTGGGCATTCTTCTTAGGTAATAAAAATATGGGTAATTTTCTTTAAATTATCAAAATTTTGCATATTTATTTTTTCGAAATGTTTAATTTCTAAAAATGCATTTCGTCGTCGAAGGTTGTCGATTGTTTTCCGATTTCCGGTCCCTGATCGATGTCATCTGATTCCGTGACTACTGTAAGCCAAATCAAAGAATGTATTTACGTTGTGCTTGTGTAGTCTTTGATGTAATATAATATGCATGTTATGTTTGTAGATTTCTAAGACACATATATTACAATCATATAGTGTCTTTTTTTTTTTTTTTATGAACAACTAGTTGATATCGACATTGGGTTAACATAATTTTGCATTACTTTGTAATTTTATTAAAACATATGCATAAATAAAATTAAATAAATACAGGGGAACAAATCTCTAAATGTAAGTTTATTTAATTTTACATTAAGTATAATATAAATACTTATAATTTCAAACATTTCAAAATGTTTAAATACATAATAATATTATTTTGTTATTATAGATGCTTCTACGTTACTTATCTATAAACCTACCTATTTATTGGTTATCACATACTATTATTATTACTTTATATCATATTTCCATTATACAATTATTTTTGTTTTCTTATTATTTATTATTAATTGCATTAATACTTTTTTATATAAATATAACAATTCTGTAATCACTAATCATCTAATTGTTTGTATTTTCTATTAAGTTACTCTCTAGAGCACAATTACAGGCTTTTGAGGAGACGTAATGATTATATTATTTATTTGTATTGCCCAACTATAATGACTATCATAACAATAATAAAAATATCACTTTAGTATTTGATAACTGAAATAAGTATTTTTTTTTTTTTTTTTTTTTTTTTTTAATTTATCACACACACTTCTCGTTTTTTAAGTATTTTAATAAAATGTTATTAACTAATCTCTTATTTTTAAATGCCAACATAAATATCACTTATTATTCTTATTACTGTTATACCAACCACCTAATGATGTAAGTATATTTTCTATAAATGGTCTACTTGTAAATAGTAATTAAGTAGATTTGAAAAATTTTTATAAAATTAATTTTTAATTAATCAACTAAATTATTAATTAGTTCTTCACTTAGTATTCTATAATTTTGAAATTTGAATTCTTTACTAACTAGATTTGTATTTAATTTTATTAAATTTGCATTATTTTTAAGTGAAAACAATATCATAAAAAGCAATTATCTCATGTTTTAACTATATTCATAAACAGAAAATTATTATAAATTAATCCTTAAACTTTCTTTTAGCAAAGTGTCATATATTCTATAACATGCAATTACTTTTTATATTTTACTTTTAACTGGTATTTTATACTTGAAATTAGTTTTCAATATGAAATAAATCAAATTAATTTGAAATTTGTTTGAAATTTTCTTATATATTTGCTTGTTTGCTAAAAACTATCGGATATATTTAAAGTTTCATAACGATTAAATATTTAAAATGTTGAAGCCAAATATAGGCCCTAAGGTCTTCAAAACCTATCAATTTCACCCTATAACTTCTTTCACTATTTTACATTAAACGGGTTTGATATATACATATATATATTAAATCGAAAGTCGTTTGACCATGTTGATTTTTACAGTATTTAGTATTGGTTTAAATATAATTAAATTGAAAGCCTTTCTCATAAACTCTTAGAGTGAAAAAATAATTACACTTTTCAAAATAATAATAAGAAAGTCTCCTGACAAACAATATTAATTACAAACATTTTGTCTTAATATTCATATTTTTTATAATTTTTAATTTGAATTATGATGTAATTATCTGAACAATGTAACAGTTAACAGTGAGCTACCTACTCAATATTATAGTAATGTATGTAATAATTAAGTTTATGCTTCAATAATTTTTTACTTTCGTACTCGATGTTTTTATAATTCCATTTAAAACCGATAACAATATATATAGCTTTTATAGGATCATATGAATGTTTAGTTAGATGATTGAGTATAGTAATATAATATATACTCGACAGACTCTAATGAAATAATATTGAAATATATAATATAATTTTAGTCTTTAAATATTTCTTTTGTATTTTTTGTAAATAAAACGTATTAAGATTTAATTGGAAAAAATTAAAAATAAATCGTATGAGCTGACGTGTTATAAAATTATGTGTTACAATGATTTACAACAATGTCGACTGTAAAATAAGCTTACAGAACGATTTCTTAAAAATAAATAATTTCTCGTTACATTTTATTTTTTTTTTTTTTTTTTTTTTTTGTCGTTCTTGCAGGGGTTACGCCACCAAGAAGTCGACGTTTTCTTCGACGGGATCCTTTCCTACATGAAGACATTTGCACGAGTACCATCAGCAGCCGTACCAAGGACGATTATCGGTTAGTGTTCCTGAACGGAACGGACTGGTCGTCGGATGACGGCGGTGGTGGTGGTGGTGGTGGTGGCCGACAAACGTCGTCCAGCCTGTCGGCCGAAGACGATTGCGACTGGGACTATTTTATGGCCGGGCTAGATGACGATAACGGCCAGCCGCAACCGACACAGCTACAACAACAACAACAAACACAGCAACGACTACAGGCGGCAGGTGGCGCAGGTACCGGTAGTAGTGGTGCCGCCAACGACGACCAGCTAACCGGCTGCGGTGACGGTGGCAGTGCTAGTAAACCGAGCGAGACCGACGCGCGCACAACAACGTTCGTTCCGGTCGTGTTGCCGTTCCCCGTGTTCGTGCCAGTGCCGATCGTGATACCGCCGGAGCGCGAGCACAACACGCTCACCGCCGCGTTCGCCAACGTTTTGACCGAATATTTCCGCGATAGGGACGGCGACGATTCCGCTGCGACTGTTAAACATGTAAACGGCAACCAAGACGCCGGTTGCGTTGTTGTGGCCATGCCGGAACCTCCCGCAGCGGCTGTCGACGAGGGCGCTGTACTCACCATGTACTCGACCCGCGCGGCCACCCTCGATGCGAAATCACCTTCCGTCACGTGCGGCGACGATGATCGCGACGGCGAGATCGGATATTACTCGTCGTCTTCGTCTCCGTCCGACGACTCCGACGATTCGGACGCGCAGCACATCGCCATGTCGTACGACGTAAATGACAGTCCGGACGACGAGGATGATGACGACGATGAAGACGAAGACGACGGGTGCAACGTAAAGTTATCCAGCATTCTGAACTCGGCGGCTGCGGTCAAGTGTGCCGCCGGCAACAGCAGTGCATCCGACGAGTTTTCCGGCACCGAATCCATGGAACAGATATCCGTCGACGAATCCTCCGCCGTCGCCAACACCGCAAACTTGAGTGGCAAGTTTACCAGCTTAATAATGATCACTCAAGACGATAAACCGTCCGTAAACGTGGTCACCACTGACACGACCAAAATAATACCCGCTGTCGTCGAAGACGAAGGATTTAAACTCACACTTGACACGTCAGAACCAGCTGATGACAGCGAAGTGAAAGTCGTAACGGGTGGTGATACGTTATCGGCTGTAATTGCACTGGAAGAAGGTTTGGCCGATGATGATTCTTGGGTTGAAGACTTGGATAGGGATGATTTTAAAAATGAGTCATCTGAAGGCGAAGAAATGTCGTTTGAGGAAGAACCTGAGTACAGAAGATCGGCTTTGGATTTTACATTGCACACAATTGTTGAAGAAAGTTGTGAAGAAAGTGAAGTGGAATCTGATCGGAACAACCAGACAGAATTAGAAAAATATTTTTTCTTTGGCCTTTGTGGTGATAAAGATCTTGATACTAGTAGGAATACAGATGCTAATTCTGAAACAAGTTCCATAATAAGTGAAGGTCTAGAATCTCTAGATAGTATCGAACCACAACAAATAGTCTCAGATATTGCTGGATCTAGACTAGAACGATATTTCTTAAGTGAATTCATGGGCTTTGATCGTCCGGATTCTGACGGTAGTGTTGGAAGCGACAGTCCAGAACACAGTCCTGAGCAAAGGCGTAAACGATTAGTCAGAGCTAGAGGAACGGGACGTCAACATTCTTCATTGGATAATCTTACAGAATCTGAACAACAAGTGGAGATTCAGTTAGACTATGAAGACTCATCTACAAGTTCAGATTCAAATGACGAGTCTGTGTTGTTTGAAAAAAGTGACGGTCAGTTTGATACTGTCAAAAGAAGTAAAAAGAAAAAAAGATCCGTTGTAACTGCTCCGACCTTGGAAGCATTAGAAACCGAAGAAAATGTAGAAAATCCTAGTACTGTAGATGATACAATGGATAATATAATAGAAAATGTTATTGCAACGGAAGAACCATTAACAGTTCCGGCGACAGAAAATGATCAAAAACCAAATAGTAGTGAAAGTTTAACAAGAACCAACAGCTTTAATAATTGGAGTTCAGATGAAGAAACCAATTTAATGATGTCTAAAATGAGAGCCTTTTTTAAAACAATGCTCGCAAACCAACCAAAACCAGAAGTACCCGGAGAAAAGAACAAGCCACCACAGTTGGTAAAATTTGAATCTGAATTAACTAGATTAATGAAAACTGTGCCTGGCATTAGAGATGAACAGGTTAAAGAAATTGTTGAATATCTAAGTAGCGAAGATACATGGAGCGATTCTTATGATTCATCAGATTATACGAGTTCTGATTTAGAAACGGGATCTAGATTGCAAGACGAAAATAGAGACACTGCATTCGTTTATCAAAAACTCATGGCCTCATTAAAAAGAATAGATGTGCCTAGTTCCGATTCCTCTGCGTCTAGAAATTCCCCCCCGCTTGTCACCAAAGTCATGACACATATCGGAAGTCGACTCGTTGCATTGATGCACGCGGTTTCCGAAAACCCTGGTACGCCACGAGCTTCTAGGTATCACAGACGATCTCATCATCATAAACCTTCAATAATTTCGACCACGACAGAGGAAGAAGACGAAGGTGAAGAACAGTTTAATAGCCCTCTTCCTAGGTCTAAATCACACGATCCGCTATTAGAAGAAGCACGGCAAGAGGCCAGTGACAACGAACGATTCAGCTGGAGAGGTAGTTTCGAGTCGACATTAATGATGTCAGATTCACGGACCCGTTTGACATCGAGTGGGGAAAGTTGTGTAACGCTCGCTGCTAAGAGACGTTCTGCCGGTGATTTGCTAATAAAAAGTGCGAACAGCAGTCGTGAACAATTAGATCGAGTTCGTTCATGTGGAAGTATTGGAGGAAGCGTCGAAGACCGTATTTGGAGAAATGGTAGGAGACGTGGGAGCGTTCCTGATAGTGGAGACTCTGGTGGTGATAGTGATGATGGTGGAACAGCAAATGGTTCCAAATCCACCACGTTGCCTAGAAGTCTCCAACAAGCCATAACGTCTTCAAATACCAATTCGTTGCCCAGACTCCCCACTACACCCGTGCCAACTCCAAGTCCTTTAACTGGAATATATAAAGCACATAGTTTGCATCAATTTAATGTGAAGTCAGCTAGGTACAGACCACCCGGATATAAAAATGTATCAACACCGCCACGTAGAGAATACAACCGCAGGAGAATGGCGCAGCATCCGGGACAAGCACCATCCATGTCAACATCTCCATCATCTTCGTCAACCAACTACAATTTCCAGTCGCCGTTAATCGGTAAGTCTTGTATTTCCATTATTAATATAGTTTAGGCGTTATATCCCGACCTGGTCTTTTAAAAAATATACATTCGTTAATGAGTGGTGTTTTCAATTCGTGTTCGGTAGTATATGTATTATACTACTATATTGCATTAATTCTATTGCAACCGAAGCAACTCGTTCCGTCACAGTTTACAGAGCACATCAGAACGTGTACGTGACCTCATCATCGTTTGACCGAAACATGGTAATAGTCTGTTACACAGCCGGTAAACAATAAATAAAAGTACATTATGGATGGCGAGCTCAGGGTTCTAGTGTTGGCGGTCAATTACAGTACTCGTAGCAGATGGAATTTCTCTCTTTATAGCCACCATCTCGGAAAAGACAGTTAGGTTAAACACAATGAAACTGCGTTTAGAAACAATAACCTCCACTATTCTCTATATCCTGTGCAAAAGGCCGGTGTTGAGTATTGTATGCAAAAGAAACAACTAATGATATGCTTGTGTTGTTTCATTTAGAGTTAGCACAATCCACACCGATAATAATATGTTATTTAGTATGTTAAAAGATAGATATCGTATAATCAGAAAAGTTAATTTGTATCATATACCTATGTTTATGGGCACATATCATGCCATACGAGCTGTAAATTAAATTAGACAATCATACATGGTTTTTTATTGAAAAAAAATTTCGCCGAATTCATAGCTTTATTGATAATCAGAGAATAAAATTTCTAAAACAACAATCATACGATAAAAATAAAAAATATCGTTTAAATAATACAAACATACTTGCTATTGACCATTGTATTTTGAACGTGGTATTTTCCATCGCCATAGTTATTGACACTAGAATAACGATCATACCTCTACTTAGTTAACAATATACCGCTAACTGTACTTTAATAACACTTCCAATACTAAAATAACTCTCATGATTTTTTTTTTTTTTTTTTAATATTTCAGCTTAATAATTTTCAATGAATATTTCTCAATGCATGTTATATAGAATAACGCGTGACTTATGCGCTAGGCAGATGTTGTTTCTCTTACTACGTTTGTTACTTTATCGTTGTTTTATACCTCCCTTTAGTAAAAAAAAATATAAAAAGATAATTGTATTTACTTAGGTATAAAGCGGTGTCTTCCTTCATGAAGGGATTTAAAATACAGAACTATTACATGTAAAACGACTAATACACAATTTTAAATGACGCGAATAGAATAAATATTTATTTGGTACCTACAAACTATCGCTGTTAGAAAGAAAATATGTAAATTATTTTAAATGTATTTATTTAGTTTTATTGACTAGAAAATATCCATATCCTTCTATGCATTAAAACTAAAAGATAATATACATGTTGATCTCTATAAATTATTTAAAAATAAAATCGATTTCAGGAGGGAAATTTAAATTAAGAACACATAAAAAACAACTGCTAGATTAAAATAATGTTGTAAAAACAAACATAAACTGTTGATTTTCAATCCAATTTATTTGTTTTTATAGACTGCTTAAAAATGTATGACTCACATTTAATGCACCATAATTCAAATTAACGATATAAAATTTTGTAATAACAAAAATTTAACATGCACATAATATTTTTTTAGAACTCGCTTATAATGTATATTATATTGTTCACCTTTAATACAATCAATATTTTATCAGCTCTATTGTATTGCCAAACAACGATGCTTTACATTATTGAATATTAAAGATATTAAATTGAAAAGATCACACTACCGTACACTAGCAGTAAATTATAGTTATTATGTTTAATAATTTTAAATCAAAATTTTGTATTTTAGTTATTTTCTCATCTTTCTAAAAAATATGGTCATAATTCTGAATAATAATACTAATATGTTTTTTCACAAACAAAATATATTTAGATGTAACATAATCTCGTCAATAGAAAATACATTTTAATGTTGTTCTAATTCTTAATTATATTTTTTGCAACTTAAATTTAAAAAAGATGTTTTTACACCCAAACGTATTTTTTGATTGATTAAATATTTGTAAAATACAATTAATTTTGCTTGTTAACTATACAATTTTTAATATTCATACTTATTTCGAATATTTGTCTTATATTAATTAAATAAAAATTTAGACGTGAAATGTATTTATTATCGATTTTTGTATTTCAGAACATTGGTATAATTTATTATTAAACTATGTTTCACATTTGAACTTCTATCGAGTTCTCACTGTTAGGACCGTTCGCACTTGTATAGATTCGCTTTATTATTATATTATCTACTCAATATTGACATTTTTTTTTTTTTTACTTATCAAACATTTTGAATATCGACATAATATTGATGATTACCAGGTGTTTGTGAGTGTTTGTATTGTGTACAGCATAAGTCAACAGTTGCGTGGGTGTGTATGTCTGCAGGTGTAAATACACGCACACACTCGCAGTCCTTTTTTTATGTATGAGTGTCCTCTTTTTGTTTTGTTATGACGTCATTTCTTTATTCTTACTCGTGGGGCTTCCTTACTAGTTTATGGTCTCATTACTTACATATTACCTAATAAAAATCCATTAATAACGTTTTTGTATACTTTTTACTCGCTAACATAAAAAAGGTCCTTTTAAAAGTTTACTATTAACATGAGTTATTTTAAAACCATTTATATTTCAAGTATTTCAAAGTATGACGTTTTATAAATCCTTATTTCATTAAATAAATAATCTTATTTAATATTAAGTTTTTATTAGTAATTATATTTATTATGCATTTATACTTAATATATAATTAATTATGAATTAACTTTAAAAACTTCTAATTCATACACATTATTAATTTTAAAAATTACAATAATATTCACACATACAGTGGTTGCTACATCGAATTATTTTTATTTATTTAATTGTCTTAGTGTGTATTCCTAGGTTGATCACTAATCTTTAACCCATAAATTTCCAACTTTAATTTTGACTACTAATGTAGGAATTACATATAAAAAATTATATGAAAGATTTTTATTATACATTCGTTCTAGAGAATATTGAGATCATAATTACTGTTAAACTCTCATTACAAAACTCATTACTGTTAAAATGAAAAATAAAATTTTTAATGTACCCATTCGGCACCTAAAATGAGCGCTGTACATCTCAATAGATATTAATTCCTTATAATGTTCATTTGTAATACTTAACATCTTAAATAACTTACTAACCAGTAAATTGGTAGAATTTATATAAAATGTTAACTATCAATCTATCAACTCAACCATAATATTGTTTGGTTAAAAACTATAATATTTCTAATTAAAATACAATTTATATTAAGCCAGATTAAGTTATAAAATTATCTCTTTCAAAATTCTATTAAGAAATTTATGTTCATGAATTCATATCTGTTGGATACAATTACTTACTACTATTATTATATTTAAGAAATAGTTAACTACTATTCAAAGGAAAATATATTTCCTCAAATCAAAACCAATATTAATAATATTATGAGTGAGCTTTTACTTAGGACAAAAACGTATATCATAAGTTTAATAGTACAAATTCATTCATATTAACACTAATAAATTGATGACTAATTGTTGACTAATTTTTTCTAATATTGATAGTTTTTTTAACATTTACCAATTTATTAACACTTAAAAATTCTTAAAATTTAAAAATTTGGTGATACTCAAACATAACACGTAATTTTATTTCAGTCTTATCACTCGTAAAATTAAAACCTGACGCTTATTAAAAAGTTACGAATACTTAAAGAATACGAAGTATGGCGCGTGTTATGTATCGTTGTGAACGGTTTTATATTCGTTATCAGTTATAAGTTGTATTATATTTTCAAAAATCACAAAACTCGTCAATGATGTATTTCATATTTATCTTCTTTTATACGTCTCATGAACATTTTTCTATTCTTTTTTTTTTTTATAAAAAAAATTGATGTATTATTTTGTCACACAATGATTCCAAAATAAACCGTTGTATCGCAATAACTCTCTTGAACACACGTCTGATTAAGGATTTCTTAGGATTTTATAATATTTAGTATTATGACACTCAAACATGATGACACAGATATACATCTGAATGAAGCTTGATAATTTAGTATTAACGTTTATGTTTCCTTATACGTCATTGTGCATATTGTTTTTCGTTTGCGTCTGCTCACAAGCATAAAAAGTCTTCTAAAACGTGAGGATTACTATTCGCCCGTCGGATTCCTTGACATCACCATATTATCACTAAATGTAGATAATCTACTTTTACATTTTCTACATCATCGTGCATAGATTCCTCTAATCATATAATATTATGTTATTAATTCCATTTATCGGTAGTTCAATACATCTCATCACCTTTGAATAATTTCCAATAATGGCCAAATTGAATAACAATGGCAACATTGTGTCTTCCTGTCTCATAGTAGTCCTGCGTAAATACTTTGAATAATTCTTCTTAGAATTATAGTAAAAAACACATTTGATTATTGCACATTTGAATTGATCTCAATGTTCAATCGAATGAGTCAACGTTTTATAATGTTATACGCGACTCATCGCATTTAATATTTTCGTAAATTTATTTGAATCTTACATGTACAATATTTGATCATATTCATAATATTTTTCAAATTGAATTTTTGAATACGAATTTAAATGTTTTTCCACAAATTTAAATAACTCTGGGTTAATGTCATCTAACAACGTACATAGTAAAATCAAAATTAAAATTAACGCTTTCTCGACAAAAATGATTTTGTACAAAATAATTATAAATCTCTAAATTACTATTCAATCCTATTTAAAAACATCTATATAGATATTGTATGCTTAAGACCTATACAAACGAATATGTGTCTGTCAGACGTGATCCAACACTGAGGAGATAAAGAAAATACTATTAGGTTTTATAATAAAAAATACTGTGAGAAAATATAGACCAGTAAATAGTACAGTTTTAGAAAAATTCCAAATAACTAATAATGACTTACGGTAATTTTTAATAAACCAACTATCCGATATTTCTTGATCAGTAAATTACTAAAGTAGACATCTGATGAATTGACAACTTATTCATAAAAAGGGTAATAGAAAATAAAATAACTGAAAAAAAATAAAAACATTGACTCCATAAAAAATGGTTCCATAGAAAAAGACTTGAGCAAAATTTTTATTAGTGGATGGAGGAGATACCTTGTATATAGTGCAGTAAAAACGACTCCGTATATTAGAAGCAGTCAAATACCAGGATTACTCGTTTTAAACCTGTGAAGAAGAATAATATTTATTATAATTGCTGTTAAATCAAATCAATATTAAATAAATTTCAATTAAATCTATAGTAACGCACATAAAAATCTTGTCAAAGATAAAGTGGGCATCATAATAATTTAAAACTTAGTCCAATATAATCAGACTCTGTGGGTTTTCAGCGCAGGTTTTCAGCGCAGACAAAAAAAAAATATTGGATGATTTAAGATACCGTGACACTTGATAGTTTAACACTTGATTGTCTCGATAACTTGTTACTGTAAACGCATGGTCAGTAACTTTAAGAGAAAAAACAAACGTATGTTAGTACAGTTATAAAGTCTTATTTATATTGTAAAAAAAATACTAAAAATTGTTATAAAGTAGACGACAGAACTATTTTATGAAAATTATTTTGTATCTATGTAGGTCTATTTTACCTTGTTTATTTTCAGGTTACATCATAAACATTAACTAAACAATTATTCTTATAAAAAACTACAAATTTGTAATACATACATTTCTCAAGGATATTCTTTAAATTCTCTTTTACGTTAGACTAACTAATCTTAGCTGTATATAATTTATTTAGTTTATATACGAGTGTAATAATTTGTTGGGACATGTTAGCTTAGATCTTATTTAAATTATATTTTAAATAAAATTATTTAAATATATTGTTTGCGTTTAGCATATATTCATTTTGACTTGAGTCATTTTCTTAGTACGGCATAATATTATATAATAAAAAAATTAAAAAAACATTTTATTTTTATTTCCCATCTGGTTTCATCTTTCTGTGTAAACAACAAAATCGGAAATATGTTTTTCAAAAATACATAATTTCGATGAGACTCTATTTAAATAATATGTATTTTTCAAGGTTTTAAAGTATTTTTGTATAGTACGTGAGTATGTTATATATGTAGAAGTAACCAACCAATTATGCAAGTAGGAAATGTACAATTAAATTTAGTAGTTATTTAAATATTTAAAATAGGTACTTATTCAAATATTCGAGACACTTTTGATTTTCATACAGTATTTTTCGCTCGTGTTAAGTAAAAGTTGAACTGATCTGAATATACTACTTGCTAGACGGTTTTCTTTTTTATAAACATAATATTTTTTTTTTTGTATTTGCATTTCAAAGTTTTTATAAAATTGTATTATATAGAACCAGTGTATTGAAGAAAATACGTGACAGTCGTATAGTGTCACAGAATCAAAATGAATTACTAAACAAAAACCCATGTGTTAACGTCGACAATAATTGTTAATAAATTATTTTTGGCGCTTAGGCAGCTTATGCTGGCTGTACAAAAACGTATGTCTTTAGAACAATTGCTGTTTAATGAATCAAAAACCCCAAATAATTATGAGACCGGTAAGAATAGTGAAATAATTGTTTTACTTTTAGAAGTCGAATAATCGCAGCATGTTGAAATAATTTAGTACATTTTAAATGTTTTAATAACTTATACATTTCCACTTATCTCAGCATTATAATGTCTGAATCACGTATTGCATTATATAAATTTAAAATGTATTCAACAAATATATTTTAATTTACTATAAGTTCATCTCAGGAAATGTTTAGGTAAGTTTTTTTCAAAATCTTGAACGAATTGAATATATTATTTAAATGTCCATGTACAACTACGTTGGTTACGATACTAATTAAATAACCCTGAACTAGTCATCCTACACACATTTTAATTGATCGCTGAGCAAATGTGTATGTAATAATATTCTATCAGCAGATGTTCAATGTAATGTATAAAATAATTCAAATCATTTTCTCATTTAATATTTTGTAATTTAACAGGTAACGTATTTGCTGTTGACTGTCGGTGTATCCAAATTATAACAAATAGTGACAAATATTTCGATGAACAGCATATTGTTCCGAAATTTTACATCCCATCAGATGTAATTGAATTACATTTTTGCATACTTTGTCAGTTAATGTAATGACTTTTGTATTTGAAAATAAATACTTTTTGTACTTCTTGTACGTAAATCAATATTTTAAAATTGGATTTTTCTAAGACAATGCTAGATCATTTTACTTCCAATATCCAAGAACAATTATTAAATAAACAAATCATGTCCTAAATTGACAATGTATAAACTATAATATTTAAAGATATTTCTATTTCACTGAATTTGCTCATTGTATTTATCTGAATTCTAGATTAAAAAATCTGTAATTATAATATAACTACTACAACGTAAAGCTAGGTACGTAATTAGAAAGGAAACTACTAGGATGTACTATCGTGTTTAGTTCTACATCTGTTTATAGTGAAATTTGTTTATCTAAACTATAGGTATAATACTATTTTCATTGTTAGTATCAAATATAACATCATGTTGAACATTCGTTGTAGATATTTTATAAATCGTAAAAAACAATTCATATATCTATATATGTTAATGAAAATATTTTACAGGTATTTGAATGCATTTTTCTATGTTTATAAAGAATATTTCACTACAAGGTTGGCTGAATTATAATTGTGTATAATATAATCGTCTATATAAACCCACGATTAAAAGTGTAGGCAGAGGTACGATGAAAATTCCAAATTATATGTCTTATCTACACACGTAAACAAATAATTAATATTAAATATATCATTAGTCCTAGGAACAAAAAGTTCAATCGATTAAAAGTTTGTCACGGTTCATTTTTTTTTTTATGTCTTATTCATGTGTTAAGTATTTAGTTGAAATAATGAAATAATTTCCAAAAAAAAAAAAAAATATATATATATATATTCCACTTTTCAAAAACCTGTTGACGTAAAAGTTTTAGAATCTACAAAATCTTGAGACAAATGTAACGAAGGCAAACAGTGGTAACAAAACGTGAGAAAATCTTAAAAAAAACGATCTTTATTCGTGCAGTTGGGAAAGTGTTGTCGATATGGGACAATAACTGCATTTCCTATTAGCTACACTAGTATGTTTTCCTTGTGTGAATGACAATCGATACCCAAAATGATGCAGTATAACGTCACAAAATGGGTACAATTCGGAAATAGGGTAATTTGAATTCCGTGGTTACGTAGTATCGTACTTTAAATGTTGTAGTTGTTAATACGTCATACATATGCATCAAATTAGTGTTTGCAGTAAATTTTGAAAAGCCTAAGCCAAGAATACACCAAGAATACAATGTGTAATATATGTATTATAGCTTTTATGTAGTATTTATCTAGAACATATATGTATATAATACGTAATATGTTATTTCACCATACTGTAATAGTAAATGGATTTTGTGTTTTTGGATAACAAATATTTAAAATTATATGTCCACTGCAATCCCTTTAGCATCTGTTTTATATCAACTGAAAACGAAACTCGATTTTAATTAGTTATGTTAGTGTTGTAATCGAAAGTTTCTCAGACCGTTCCCGTCGATGGGAAACAATTTAATATTTGTTTTTAATTTTCAACAAACAACGTGCTTCGTTATAAGGCTAACGTTTAGAAAAAAAATTTAATATTTTATCTTGTATATTCTTTAATGCAAAATCCATTGAATATATTAACATACTAATATTAATTAATAGTATTATTTTGTAATATGTATGACATATATTTTTATCGTCTAAAATATAAATGTCCGTGTATGATTATAAAATGTTTTTTATTGTTGATAAATGTTTTAAAAACTATTTTACTTTGTTGAAATATTGTTAGTTCAAATAGGTATTAACATTTTTTTATTTTTTTCATAAAATCAACAACAATGTAATATATCAATGGGAATATTTGAATATTTATGGTATTTTATCATTTATCATTTCAGAGTTTATATATTTTATGCTAAATGGAATAAAAACTATTTTGAAGATCAATATTATACTATATAAATTTACATTGTATTTTATATAAGTAATAGTGTATTATTTAAGGCAGTAAACAATAAGGTCGAGGACAATATATTTTGTATAACTTATCAATTACTTAAAAAAGTAACATGTACTTAAATTTACCACAAAAAAATTTCAAAATATTATTGATTAACATTAATCTTTCGTCGTTGCTAAGTATAAAAATAATATATAGGTAAAATCACTACCATTTAACAAACACATTTTCCTTAATGAAATAATTCTTTATCTAATTTATCTAATTATACACTTTTTAATATTTTATTTGATATTCTTCATAGGATTTTGGGACATATTAAAAAAAAAAAAAAAATTAATTGTGTCAAAAAAATCGTATAAATAATTTGTTTCGATAATACGTAAATTTATTTTATTTTTTTAAAATCTTCAAAATGCTTTAATAAATATAATTATTTTAGTCCATAAAAAAAATTATATTCTAAAAATAGATAAGAAAACAGTACAATATTATGTATAACATTTTTTGATCATAAAATGAATTTTAAAAATTCCATATGTTAATAATATTTAAATGCATTACTGTATTCTTATTTTTTATAAGTCCATTACAACCTTAGAATTAAATAATAAACAACATTTTTTGATTCATTATTTTGTATTTAATTATATCGTATAAAAACCTACATTTTTCAATACTTATTAACTTTTATAACGAAATATAATATTAGAAATGATTTTATGTGTATTTCTTATTTTTGTGTATATTTATACATACATAATTTGTCTTGGGCGATCGATTTTGCTAGTTATTATTAATAATATTAGTATTTTTTTAATGCATACGGTTACTTGTTTTTTTTTTTAATATTTAATAATTTATTATTTTTGTTTTTGAAACCATAATAGCCCATGATGTTCTATTACCTAATTGATACTTACGACACAAAACAAATTATTTACTATGAATTTAATTGGTTTATTAATTATACATTAGGCGTCGTTAATCAATTGGTTTCGTACTCTTTTGAAGAGTATTAAGTTACAATACCTCATCATTTAATAGAAATTAGAAAACAATTTTACATAATTATTCAAATAGTTAATGTTTACACCTTTACAAAATACTTAATTTCTCATAGAAACATGTTACTTACATGTTTAACGCACTATCATAAGAATTTTTTAACATTTTCCATCTAATCGTGCTATATGTATTTATGTATGAGTATAAAATAAAATACATTTAAAAAAAAAAATATTGTTACAATTTGAATTGTAATTGTTACCTTTCTGATATTGAATATGTCTGAAATTATAAAATACAAAAAGATTTTGGATTTTGTTTTGAAAACCATATGTATTTTTATATATAATCACATTTTACACATGTTTTATTTTCTGAACTTTCACTTACAGTATATGTCGTACATAGTATTTTGTAGTTCGAAATCTTACCTATATGTATTTTGCGTTTCAATTTTATTTTTATATAAGACTTTTCGCCTGATGTTTATGAACTATAAATATATCGTTAATCATCATCGATTAAATACACTGTAACAACACAATGTGACAAAATCCATCTGTCTGTTTAGAACAAAATATACTGATAAAAAATGCATTTAATGTACAGAGTACACCCCGGCTGATTATCAAACATTTAAATATTGCGGATAATTTTTTTGTTGATTATGGCTTAATTATATGTATATATATATTCGCATTCGATCCAGTATTATATAGTAAATTTACATATTATGAAACAAACACTTAGTGTGTTAAATATTATTTATACTTAATGTAAACCGTTATTTTAGCGTAAAATAATATAGTGCCTGTGCACTTTTTATTATTGACGTTAACACATTTTGTTTTTTTTTATTCTTTTTATTGAAAAAATCGTATATTATTCATATTTTTTTTGGACTACAGACATCTGGAAATCGAATATCGCCTTCGAAGTCATTGTCTATCAATGTCGTCGGTCGTGTGCGTGGCGGGCGATGTGTGTGTGTACCGTACACCGTCTTGAATATTTACATACCGGCGATATGACATTAGCAAAACGGACGTGCGCGATTCGACTTTTTAAAACGTTTAATCTGCCACGTTCGGCTATAAATCTCGTCGGCGCGTCCATACGCCATGTACGTTTATTTATATGCGCGCATATAATAGTGAAAGCCGCGAATGAGAAGCAAATATTTTCGGTTTCACTGTCCCGGGCACGGAGGCCGACGACCTTGTAACCCACATCATCGGTTTGCGCAGTGTGTTGCGAGATGGACTTGTGTGTCGATACAAACATTACAGCAGTGATAATGGTATCACGGTGATAATGAATCGGCCACGTGACATTGACAATTCCCCACCGTCAATATTAGGGTTGTTGCGAGGCCTCCTCGTTCGACTGCTGCCGTAACGAGCTCTCGTATACATATAATATATGCGTTAGCGTTATGTCCTCGATGAAAAAAAAAATTATTCACCTTCACGGCGTATTAGTATAGCTGCGGCACGGTCTGCACGTGGAAACGATGATACTTCATACAAGACGTCTGAACGTGACATGATATCATACGCAAGAAAATAGAAACACATCGTCAAGTATATTAGCGTCTTTTGAGTATGAAATAATAATAATCATTATATACGTGGAGAATTACGTATTAGAAAACGTGTGACGACAATTTAGCGATGACGTTCAACATATTTTGTTGGAATTGATTTATTATAATTGTGTTTTTAACTGTGCAAATTCGATTGATTAAAAAACTTTTCCTTAACGTTGTCTTTTACGTTAGTGTATGGCATACGAAATTATTGGCTACATTATCGGTACGAATATCTTAAGTCATTCGATTCGGCCAAGTTTCCATTTTTACCGTCGTTTCGCAAATTCGCACTGCTTGTATATACGCGTTATACCTTCATAGTTATAACATATGATATATAATGTATTATGTAAATTCAGTTGTGGTTGTATATATACCCAATATATTTTTATCTGTATTGCGTAAATCCGTTTACACGTATCATACATTTTTACTCTAAGGATTATCATCATAATTAACAATATCACAATGAAAATAAAATGAAAAGTATTAGTTCTTGCGTCTTAATTCATGTGTATATAATATAATAATAGTAATCAGTAATTATTTTAGAAATTCTCATCATCTCTATTGTTCCGTAATCATGATTTTCTCTCGATATACTATACAACTGTAAATTACCTATAATAAGCATTTTCATAATTATCATAATTTTAACATGGAGCAATACTTAAAACATCATCACAACTGTGATTGAAACTGATCGTAAAAATTCAAAATAAATTCAAGGTTCGTCGTAGTATTATTACGCTGTGTAATCACTAATCAGTTTCAGAAAATACGTAAACGGTACATTCACCCCATTATACAAATAATATTAGTTATTAACGTGGAATATATTTCATTTCCTTGTATAATGCATTTTTATTTAAAATTGTACATCAATTAATTTTACTTTCCTTCATTATTCTTGAGGTAATCGATTGTGAATTTCGGTTATGTTATGGTTATTCGTAACTTTTCAAAACACTGTCTACTAAAAAAAAAATGTGTAGACTCGGTATAGATAAGAGCATTCTAAGCGATAATCTTACGTAGACTATAATGACTGTATTCATACTATCGTTATACTCCTAGCATTTAGAAAATATTTCGATGTAACATAATCATAAACAACAACTTTTACTTTGCAGACTGTATATTTCTGCCACGACAATATTTGTACGTCACGGATATTCGTGATATTATTTCACTTTTATCCCTCGAGTTGTGTATACCTCGTACACGAAAGGTACGAGTATATACTTAATTATTTGAAAATCATCAGTCCGGTTAAACTACATAATAATTTCTAATTGTTTTCGAGTTTTGAGCTTTTCGTGTATCTATCGAATTACATAATTATGATTATTATATTATACACATGTACTCTCGTTCAATTGGTGTAATAGTGTAATAGTTATTGGAAGTCTGACAATACAACTCAACAACACAGCGTGATCAGGAGAAATATAATATAATGAAACTAACTCGTTCCCGTTGTGTTGTTATACAAGCATGTCTGTGAATTGCTATTTTACAAAAGCGCCACAGAGAACATATTCTTACGCCAGTTAAATTATGTGGCTGTTGTAATGAATTGCGGTTCTAGGAAAAACTAACCGCGAGCATTCGAAAACTGCAGGCGGACCATATTTTATTATTTTCATTATGATGTGCCCAGTCATTGGTGATTCTCGAATATCTATTGTATTCTATAAAAGTAATGGTGCAATATTTTTCATACATTTTTAGGTTTAAGTAAATGTAGTCATAACTAATTACGATATAAGTGATGTAATTTAACTGGTTTTTCTGGATTCCATGACGCTAGAAACATTATAATTCCAATTATATGTATAATGTATTATTGGAATAATACTATCTACGCATATACGCCGCTTGAAATTCTGTCAGGGGGTGCATCGTGCATAGTATATATGTTGATATCTAAATAATGCTTAAATTATTATGTTAAATAAGTAGGATTATTTTTTCAAATTGTAAGACAATACAAACTTATTTTCGTTTTCTTCGGCGGCTACAAAGTAATGCAGGCTACTGAAAAATCGATTATGATAGATAATGATAGCCTCTATCCTACATTTTTAAATATTATTCTTTTATTTTTAAATCCAGGGGATGCAAGTGCACTATCATGCACCCCTCTTGTGGCGCCCATGTATCTATGTGCTTAAGAAAATCACATATGGTTTTTTTTTTTAACTTTTTAGACACGAATATTTGAACAAGTAACCCGTTATTAAAACGTATAAATAAATAATTGTGCTTTAATTTAAATGCTTTTTATTCGTTTTTTGATTTCTCGTAATCTGCAATATCAAAGCCAAAATAATTTGCTTTATCATCCTTAGTCCTACTCACAATTTGAAGTACTCTATATGTACGTTTTATAGCTTCGCCGAACTATTACAATAATAATTTGTTTTTCGCTTGTTACATTATTCTTCTTAACGTCGGACACGCCTTCAAAGAGTGTACCTGTACTTGCAAGGCTTGTGTACCAACCGTATATACCTAACGGTAGTCTATAGACTGTACACAATGGTCACGTAATGAGAATGTCTTCAAATCGTTGTGTACCGGTGTACCCATAGAGCTTATCTCCGGAAAACTATGTATACGGAAAAATAAATAAAACGTGTTTTTCTGTTTTATGATTATATATTGTTATCATCGGTCATTTTGATTTCCTTCTTGGCTGCCTACGCTCCGAGACGATCGATCATGTCGATAGATAAAAAGAATTCTGACAATGATGTTTTCCCGTGAACAAATTATTTTATTGCGGCTTTGTCGTTACGCATGAACTCAAGAAGTTTATCGTACATCAGTAAAAGGACAGAATTACTGTCTTTAGGTGATACTTCCCCTTTTTGCAAAAAAAAAAAAAATCTAATTATTATATTTACCATAGTGTACACACTGTGTACCTAAGTCCTTCCTTCAATCGTATTGCTCATGTAAAAAAGCACTATTAAGTCGGCAAGTATTAAGATGAACTTTTAACTTTTAATTATGAACTACCTATACGATATTTCTTTGAACTTTTGTTTTATTAATTCTACAAATATTTGACGTCTTATTTTGCTTCACTCTTAATTTCATGTTTAGAAAATATAATAAATGTTTCATTAGCTATATCATAAATCATTAAAGAATAATTTAAATTAAAAATTATGTATGCATTTTTTCATTACTTCATTGAGCTATATTACGAAATCGTTAACTTTGTATAAAATAATATACATTCGAAAAACGTTTCCTTTAAACCTGCATTTCAAATAACAGGACCATTGTACTCCAAAACTTTTTTCAAAAAATAAATCGTTTAAAATGTTTGGATACTAAAATTGTCTTTATTTATTTTTCTTATGCGCATATAGTGTAAATGTTAGTATTATATATAATTGATATGTATTTTATAATATAATTATGATCTATATTATTATTATACATATACTTCATGAAAATTAAAAATAACAATGTGTAAAATATAACACATAATATTTATTATTTAGGTTACATATTTACATGTGTACAGTTTTACAGTTTTACTGTAAACAATGATTTGTCAGTTCAAACATTAATTTAAAAATGTAATGGCCATATTTTCTACATTTAATTTACTTATAAAATAGTTCAAAAACATTTTTGTATATTTTAAACGTATTATTTTTGTTCTCATATTAAATTCAAACGAATATATAAACAAATGTCCGCAAGCAAATGTGAGTAAATTGTGCAGTTCTAAACATTTTACATAAAAACTCAAGCTCAAGCAATCAAATTTACTCTGTCCAAAATGTATAGTTTTGGTATGAATGACTATGAACGATTACGAGTATAATATTTATTATACATATATAATATTAGTAATTGAAGGTCAACGTAGTACCTAGTGGATTTATCGTCATTTTAATCATTCACCTTTCGTTGTACCTAAATATCACTAAATCTAAAATATTGTTTTTTAAATCTTAAGTAAAGAAAAAAATAATATAACGCATGTTTTCATCTCCGTCCAATTTTAAAATCGAAACTCAGTCTCAAAAATAAAATATATATATATTCTATATAGCCATTCTAACTCCCATTCTAACTCCCCTCGTTTGGCGTACCAAAATGGAGATAAGCTTATCTGTCAAACATCGGCCACTAGCCTTTAAGTCACTTTGTATAAGACAAATCATTGGATGTCCATGGTTAGTCACTAATCAAAATTTACATTAAGAACTAAATACTCAAACTACACAAAGCCTAGCTCATTAATTATATAACAAATTGTCAAATAACAAAAATTTACTTATTTCTCATATATTGTCCCTAACGGTTCCTGAAAATCTCACTAGAAGGCTAAAAATAAATTTTCATAGAGACTTTCTAAACCAATAAAAAATAAAAAAAAATCTAAAGCAATATATATAAACAATTAAAGAAACATATATTAATAAATTCAGGTGCAATTAATGAGTTTCCTTTAATAAGTACTCACCTAATTTAGATATCCTAAAAATTCAGAAAATTTACTTTTTGTAAATATTATTGAAATATATGTAGATTACAAATTGTTTGTTTACAAATAAGATAAATAAATAAATAATTATTTGAATATTGAAAACTTTGAAAACTAACAATTTTTTTAATGCGTATCATACCTTTTTATTTTGTTATTGTGCATACATTTGTTGTATAATGTTGTACTAAAAATAAATGTAAATCATAATTTAAAAGAATATTAGTATTTCAATTATTTTTATATTATTATCTCGATTTTTATTCTACTGCTTCCTCTAGATATAATTTCTTTTGCTATACTAATTAAAAAAATATTCGAAATTATAATAACATTAATAATATTTTTATTTTATTTTATTTTTTTATTTTTTTTTTTTTTTTTATAAATTGTCTACAAAATATGTTATAAGGTACTCGTAGTCGGTATCTAAATAATTATAGTGATAGTTATAGATAGTATTGATTAATTTAACTTAAATTTTAATGTTTTAGTAAGTGAATCTAACTATTCTCATGTATGACTGGTATAAGATTTTAAAAACTGAATGTAATTTTTCTATTCCAATTATTCTGTACTATTTTTTTCAGTTTCTGTTATATATTTGTATAATATTTAAATAATTTAAATAATTTAATTTAATTTATTTAAATAATTTATAATATTTAATATAATCAAAATTTAAACTAACCACCTTCCTTGAATTTTTTTAATACTACAATTTTAAAAATATCATTACATGGGATCACATGGACAAAAAATTTACAATTTTATTAGCAACCCTACTGTATTGGAAATTAATTAAAAATGTAAATGAGAGTAAAATAACTAAACTCTGTGTACGTGTAAAAATGTTTGAATTTAAATTAAAAACTAAAAATCAGCCGTTGATTACATTTACCTGTTAAAAAAAATAAAAAACAAAGAACAAATATTTATGTTCATTGGTGCGTTATTTAATTAGTATATTTCGTATAATGCTAATTAAAAGAAGTGAAACGCGCCAAGTTCCATGCTGATGATTATTGTAACCACATGATATTAATAATTATATTGGCATATGTCGCAATGCTATTTTTCGTAATAAATAGATTCGTATACACATTACAGTATGCATATTACAAGTATATATTCTCTTGCTTCAAAAATTGTGTACAACCTATAATTTTTCACCTGATGCTAAAATAGTCTTATTGAACAAATTTAATCAAATAATTGAAGTAATTATAGATTTATTTAATTGGCAAGATATTTTTTTAAATTAGTCCTAATCTAGATGCTTATTATCTTAAAAAATTAATTAATTAAATTGTAAGACTTAAACAGTTGAAAGTAAATTTAATTTTTTATTTATGTAACTTTCAGTACAAGACTATAACTGCTCGAAAATTAAATAAAATATACAATTAGGCGAATAATATTACATAAAAACTTTTGAGATTAGATTATTTGCATGATAACAAAATATATAGGTATAAGAAGAATAATTGTTGGATAGTGAGTAAAATATTATTAACTATGGAGATAAACTTTTGTATCAAACCACGGATAGGAGGGACATAAGTGGACCAATTATAAAATTATTTAAATTAAAATTAATTGATTATCAAATTTGAGACGATGTCTGGTGGAGAATTATATAAACTTTATAATAAACTATTATAAACTTCTTGGACCTCCTTTAATGAAGTCTTCGGAGATGTTTTGTTAATTTTATTGTTGTTGAATTGGGTAGATGGTTTCTTGTTGTAAGAGGATTTGAACTGTATACGACCGACAGCCTTTAAAATTAGCGGTGTAAACACTTAAAAATTAAATTTCCATTATCATACTTATTTTCTAATAGCTTAGACTTAAAAAACACATGTTACTACTGTTAAAAATTTTTTTTATTTATGTACTATACTAGTATAACTATGAATTATCTTTTATATAATATGTCCATACACTTTTTTGTTTGATAAAGTTTATTTAAATAATATATGTAATATTTAAACTTAAATTATAGTTAATATCTTTCTTAGGTGGATTATTTAATCCCTGAAACTGTGCTCGATTTAAAATATATTTAATATATTTTAAGAAAAATGTATTTCATATATGAATTTAAATTTGAAGTATACAAAACATTAACATCGTTAAACTATATGTTACTCTCTGTATTTAGTTGTGGGTCAAATATAATATCGTGTAAAAAATTATTATAAATCACATCGACGTATTTAAACTACTATACCATATTTTTTTTGTATTTATAATTTTTATTTTTCACAGGTGCTGGTTCTACTATTGGCGTCGACATCGATGGAACATCGATTGGTGGTGGTGGCTGTAGTAACGGATCAGAACTTTTATCAAATTCTGTGTGTTCGAAACTTGAAGACGAAATGGATAAACTACCACATAGGAACAGCTCCTCGCTTGGAGTGGTAAGTACAATCGATGACTGTTCATGTTTACGTAAACTTCTAGAGTACTCTTTATTAGTTTTTATTTATGATGTAACTATTGGGGTGTAAAATATTTAAATCCTATCTTCTATATTTATCTATCTCTATTACTGAATGACATACAATTTTATAAAAAGTCTAACTTAGTTGATTAAGCCCCTTAATTGTGTATATATTACTCACGTAGTATTTAACTAAATGGTATGGTACAATAATTTCGAGGATACATTTAATAAGTACAATTATTATATTAAATGTATAAAACTAAACTATAAGTAATGTCTTAAAGTACGGCTTTTATCGTACGGATTCATATTTTTAATCAGTGATCATAATTGCTGTATTTTCTTCTTTTTGCTATTTTAATTTGCTTATTCGAATTCCATTGGTTAAATATCTCTCTTTTGAGGTTTTATTTACTTTGCAATTGCAATCTTTCAAATCTTCAAATACCTAGCTCCAATTAAAGAATTGTTTAATCTATGGCATATTAATATCTCCGATTAATGGTTGAAATATTTGTGCGATCTATAGAATTTATAACAAAAGAAATTAAAAACTCGGAATTAGTATATTAAAAATAAATAATTAAAAAATAATAGTAGCAATCAAAATTAATATAAAATATAAATATGTATAAAAGAACAGGTATTTAAAATATATATACATTTGTGATCAGTAATAGTTATTTCATACATTAGCTGTATAACATTGTCTCTATTTTAATTTCTATATTTAAGTACCTCTCACATTCTTTGTATAGATTGCCTTGCAAAGTATTTATGTTTTTTAACTTTTAGGCGTTAAAGTATCGTGTATATTTAATACAATACGGGTTCTTTCAATCTGTGTTACCATATTTTTTAGTTGTAATCAATTAATTAACAACTAAAATGATGGATTATTTGTTTAATTGTCATAATTTTTTATGATTTCGTATACATTTCATAGATATATAGGGAAAATATCGAACTCCCTAACTTCGCTCTAACATACGTTTCGGCAAAATATTTTAGTGATGGCAATAATTGTAGAGATTTCGTACAAAAATAAATCCTTCTATTCATTACTTCATTAAGTGATAAAATTGATAAAGCGTTAATCATATCATGACTTATTCTAAAATCCACATTATAGTGTATGTGTATAGAACATGGAACATACGTAATTGTTAAGCTTTTCGCTACGTAAATTGGTTGAGACTAGCTTTACATATTATCAGTATATTTTATTTTTATAGTCTAGGAAACCTTGACTGTTAATGATAATACTAGTATTCGGCATTCATAAAGACCGTACCAGTTTTTTGTTTACCCCTTCAACGCCATGGGTTTGTTTTTAATACATTTTTAAGTATAATATTCAATAAATGCATTAGTTCAATGAAAATATGGGCCTTTTGCGTCAAGTTCACGTTAATTCACAATTGTTGGCTATAATAGTGTTAATTTTCAATAAAATATTAACTTGAAACCAATTTTAAATACATTACCATGTTGTTGTATAATATACTACCGTTACACTTACTGGAATACTGCTATATTTCTAATATATTACTTCTTCCACTGCAACAACTACATTGTCCATCGCATTATGCCCGTGCATGTATTGTTCTACAGTTATCATGGTATTAGGTACTGCTGCATAGTTCTATGTAAATGTAATATATCTAACAGCAGCAGTAGTGTAGTAGTTGATATTGTAGGCAACGATTATAAACGACACTGTAAAATGTACCGTAGCATTTTTGGCCGTATGTTCGCGTCAACAACATTCGATCCGGGCTCGCAGAGGACCCGATGAGATTTATTACGTTTGAAAACGTTCGAGATTGCGCATTCATCATTGTTACTTGTATTGCAACATAAGTACTTAGTGCGGCTTATCCGCAGCAGTACAATGCATGTACAAAACACGTGACTAAACAAGTTGCCTAGTTGGAGGGGAAGAGCAAACTAAACATTAAAACCCGTACTATATCGTATACAATATTTAATGATATCTTTTTTATCAGTTTCAATAGAATATTGTCACTAAGTCTCCTTTAGTGTTGATTATGATAATTCAACTTCATTGTGTAAAGTAATTTTTTTTAATATAAGTCATACTTTATGTGTAATATTAGTAAATAAATTTATGTATATCAATAATTTTAGAAAAATTTTAAAACCAGAAATATACAAATTAATATTACATAACTGAGTATCATAAACTGTTATGAAAAAAACGCAGAAGTTAAGGTTATAAAATCATTTTTCCATAAAAAATATTTAACAAATAACGACGACGGTGTAATAGCTTAATGGCATCATTCGATACGTACAATTTCGTTCCAGCGTACATCGCATGTACGACACATATCCTATTACCTTTAGCCCTGATTTTTAAAAACAAATCACGACACCATCATGAAAATATATCGTGTCCTACTTATCTGCAGTTCGGCGAGATTACGTATGAAAAACGATAACAGTATACAATATTATTTAGGTTAATGATTCACGTAAAACTTTCATTAAATTGATTTAACGAAACGAAAAACTGTCACATAATTAGTACAAAATTACTACAGTAAATTATAATATTAACATAAGTAAATGATGTTGATCTTTGACTTTTATCATTTATTAGGTATTGCCATCATTATACTTTCAATTTAACTATGTATTCGTTGAATGAAACATTCGCTGTACAATATTTATGTAATGTATAAAATCTATAAAAACTATTTGATCTTAAAATTATTTCAATTTTCAGTACTACTGTAAACTAGTGTTAACGAAAATAACTAATTATTAACAGTTTTTATTTGGTCATATTAATTATTACCAGGGCTAGGATTTACTTAAAATACATTAATATTTATGAATTTATGTACTAAAAAAATTATCAGATATGCATAAAATAACTTAAAATATGCATTTTAGCTAAAAAAAAAAAATCACCAAAATATGTAGAATAAAAAATAATTTTACCTAATATTAAAAATTAAAAATTTATTATAATTTATAAGTATTTAATTGTTATTAGTTATTATTTTTATATTATTTATTTTTTCAATATTTTATACTAATTTACAATATGAGCATTATACTGTGATACAATGATTTTTTTTAATTTGATCAAATTTGAATCTAAAAAATATTTAAAACTAACAGAATTATACGGATCGATAATATATCATTTATCTACCCAATAATTTATATTATTTTTAAAAGTTCGAAAATAAACTGAAATAAGCATTTATATTCTTAAAATTCAAAAATATGAATTTAAAATATAAGAACCATAAAATATAAAAAATAGTGTTATTTGATTCAATAATACATGAATCAAATTTGTATTCAGATCTACATTAATATGAATGAATAGAAAAAAATATGCGATTTCATAAACATCCGACCCTTAATTATTACATATTGGTCAAATTCTTCAAAAATGTACTTTTATACTTTAATTCTGTTTATTTAATAAAACTTGAGTTGAAAAAAAGTTGAAAATAAAGACTGTATTTGAAATATTATCAAACTACAATTTGACACATATAATAATTTTACATTGTATTTTTCGACAATATCTTTTATAATTTATCCATGTAACATATTACTATAGAATGGTAACTACAATATAAACCGTGTTGCGCGAGCCATATATAATCATATATTCTTATTTAGATATTTAATTTTAATTTCTTACTAAAAAAAATACTGAACTTTGCTGACCAGTGTTTGTCCATTTTTCCATTTTTCTTTCCGTGTTATTTACATCATAAATCCTTTTACTACATTCACTTTTATATACATTTAGTTAAATGAATATAAATGAATATAATAGTTACAAATTTCTTAATCTTACAAACTACATACTTGGATAATAAATGTAGATAAATTGGTACTTCTATAATATTGGGTACAGTTATGTTATATAGTTTGTAATATAGATAATTTACTTAGTTTATAATCTTTTAAAACATATTTAGTCATTTTAAAACGTAATTGTATTTTATCATTATATGAATTTTTAATTTTATATATATATATATATATATATATACTGAGTCCATAATTATTGATCTTAAAATGTGTAAATTCAATAGGACAATAGGTACATGGAAAAACTGTATTATCAATTTGCTGCTAAAATTATCCACGTTACGCTTGTCTTTTTAAACAAAGAAGACTTATGTATGCTGTGCGTATTACATCTTCTCAGCATACCTATGTACACACTTCTACACACAACTTACGATTTTTTTCTAATACTTTTTACCTTATGGCACAAACATTTTTAACAGTGCAAAATAGCTTGTACATCAAACACCATAATATTTATCTTTACCGTTATAGATTTCCTTTAATTTTATTACATGATTTCTACATATATTTTGCTTGCTAGCTTTGTCATTAATTTTATATTTACCATGTATGTATCAGTATTTAAACATACAATTTAATTTTATTCAATGATATTCTTCTTGCTATTGCTGTAAACAAAACCCAACTTATTGTAAATATATTTCTTAGGTTTGAATTTTGAATAGTTTTTCTTATGCTATCAACGTCGATTTACGGTACAAAGTCGATATAACTTTCAAAATTTCCTTTTCGACATGCGAACACAAATGGACACGGGCTAGACAAACTACATCGTGTGGTGGTCGTACTGTGTGTACGCAACATCTGATTTGGTCAGGTATCCTGTCGGCCCGACCAAATCAGGTAGTGTGTAACGCGCTTAAACTATTATAAAATCACGGTAGATAAAATATTTACGGTAGATAGCATATTGGACGAGTACCCAGATAATTTATGATAGTTTTAATTTCAAAATACCGTGCATCAATTTCCCTGAGACCAACAAAGGTCGTCGTAACTAAAAGATTAATAGCGCACACGTTTTATTATTATTTATATATACTTGGATGTATAAATGTATAAAGTATTCATATATGATACAATATATACAAATAATGCACATAATTTTCTGTCATTATTCGGACTGAAGACCCATAGTACCTGTTAGAATTATTGAAAACTAGAGCTATCCGATCGAATGGTTTTCGCATGTCACTGTGTTGTTATTGGACCGCGGACGACGTTTTAAAGTTTTTTTTTCACCGAGCGTAAATTGATTTTGTTTCGCGTTGGACGTATTGAATTGGTCTCGCGTTATATTCCAGGAAAACAGACCTCACTACGCTATGCAGAGCTATAAAAGTATTATTATAACGTCTCATTGTTGATTTTTTTTTAAATATTGTTCACAGGCCAGAAGCGATTCTATGGCATCCGTGTACTCAGGTGCCGGAGAAGGCAGGTATGGTACAGTAGCCATTAGAGGTGAAGTAGAATTTGGTCTTCAGTACAACTACAAAGCTGGTCAGTTTGAAATAAATATCAAACATTGCCGCGATCTCGCAGCAGCCGATCCCAAACGAAACAGATCTGACCCGTAAGTAACTCAACTTATAAAAATTATACCAGACCAACCTTATTGTTTTAGAATTAAATACGATTATCTTATAATCACTACTTTTCCTACTATAAAACATTAATCACTTGTATTATTATTACAAGCAATTATGATAAGCATGTTATTTAAAAATGTATAAATATTCTTAGTTTCATATTCTAAAATATTTTTATTATTATTATTTACTTTTTAGCTATGTTAAAGTATACTTGTTGCCTGATAAGTCAAAGGCTGGCAAAAGAAAAACTCGAGTTAAAAAACACACGATGAACCCAATATTCGATGAAGTACTGAAATACAGTTTACCTCTAGAAGAGCTCAACAGCAGAACATTGTGGTTAAGCGTGTGGCACTCGGACATGTTTGGACGCAATAATTTCTTAGGTGAAGTCCAACTACCTCTTGAAAATAAGATATTTGACGATCCCTCACCTAAGTTCTACCCACTTCAGGAACGAGTAAATATTTATAATAGATAATAAAACGGAAATTTGTTTAAAAGTTGATTTGTAACATTGTGATTGTGTGTTTTATAGATTGAACCTTTGGAAGATATGTGTTTCAGTGCTAAAGGCGAAATAATCGTTGGTCTGAAGTGTGTTCCACCGGACCCGAACTCAAAAAAACGTACCAAGGGCACGTTACTTCTGCTAGTGAAAGATGCAAAGAACCTTCAAGCAATCAAGTCGAACGGCTCATCCGACCCATTTTGCAAGAGGTAAGTTGTATTAGACGAGTTGATTTTGTTTTAGATATGATCAAAACTAAAAATTGAATATAATAAAAAAATAAAAATCATTCCGTTTATAGTTTACTGTACGAGCGTTTTAATATTATATTTTTTTCGTGTCGTACCAATAGGTATGTCTTACAATTAAAAAATTTAAACGCGTTTTTAAACTACATTATTCGTCCGCTTACTGTTATTATTATTTGTATACATAAATACTTGATATATATATTCTATGTTATATTTGTCTTAAAATGTATTTATGTTTGTGTTAAATAATTGTTTTAACTATAGACAACTACACATCATTAGTAAGTAATTATTATATTAGACGTACAGTGTAATTCAAATTATTTACAAATTATATTTAATGGATTAAAATGTCTGAGGAATACCGTGTACTATTAAAAAATAAATACATGGCTTTGTGTAGAAACCACATTAGCGGAATGAAATTGTTATATTCTATAACTATCTAAATAAAGGTATAGTAAGATGGTCCCTTAAAATGTAGAATCTAAAAGAAGAACCTTTTGGGTACTAAATAATCGTTATTTTTAGTCAAACAGCTAATCCGTTATTTGTAGCTTAATTAATGTAATTAATCCTTGATTCGGCTAACCTATGATAAAAAGTAAAAAGTACACTTCTGTCGATTTATTTCATTATTTCTCAAATCCAATTCGCGCCATTTTAAGATAAATATCATGAATTGCTTAGTTATAACTAAGGCAGAGGACTTGTAGCTCTAAAAAAGCTCTAGATATGCAAGCACTTATGCACTTAAAAACCCCATAATATGCATTTAACATTTTTTTTAGCCTTTTTATTTAAAAGTATTAATAAAATAAATAGTGTTTTAAACAAGTCAAAATAAACACATAATTTAAATATATTATATACAATAGCCAAATAAACAAAATACATTTTACTTAATTTTCGTGAATTTTCTATAAAAAAAACGACGTTAGATCGTTATCGGTTCTAGGGAAAATGTGTGGCCGTGGACAGCCAATAACCAATAAAAAAAAATATTAAAAATAAATAAATTTTTATCCAAACATTTTGACTGTATTGTTTGAAATAAAAATGTCACTTTAGAAAAAATCGATTGAAGTTAAATATGCCTCAAAAAGTATAAAATAGCATATAAAAGTGTAAAATATGCCCTAAAAGCAAAATTGACTCAAAATACGCATTTATATACAAAATAAAATTTCAAAACTAACTTTATGAAAGCATGAAACATATTTGTTTCGTACTCGGCTATTTTTGTGACTGTGCAGAATAAATATGCAAATGCTTCAAGTCTTCTACCCTAGTTATAACGATTTTTAACTGAAATTCCTTAAAAAATATCTCAGCAGCACTTACTGTTAAATATATTATGTATTTTCGATTTATTCACTTATTGAAAAGCCTTTATTCTTAATTTCAGTTACCTACTGCCTGACAAAGGTCGCAGCTCCAAGCAGAAGACCAACGTAGCCCGCAAGACGTGTAACCCGAATTGGAACCAAACGCTGACGTATCGAGACGTATCCCCGGAAGAATTGATCGAGAGGAGTCTGGAACTGACCGTTTGGGACCACGATCGACTAGGCAGCAACGAGTTCTTGGGAGGCGTCCGCCTATCATTGGGCTCGGGTAATTTTCTGTTTAATAATATATTCGTTTTCTCAATTGACTGTTAGCTACAGTGTTTTGACCGTTGTCATCTAAAAGCCTAATGTCTGCGATTAGGCTTAATTAGGACTTAACGAGTGTATAAATTAAACCGCTACAACATGTATGGTAAGCTTCCAATCCGATCATCAAGCACCTCTTACGTGGTACTTTTAAACAGTTTCTAACCTTCTAAAAATCGATTATCAACCACTTATACACTTCGTACTACTTGTGCCGCGTGCGTGTTACAAATCTATCGGAATCATTTTTCTGTCTATCTTTGACTTAGTCATTAATGTCTCCATGAAATAACTAAGCTAGAAAGTATGAATTTGGATCTTAAAAATTTGGTTTTATATATTTTTTTTCATTTAAATCTCAACCATTATACGTGAGTAATTTTTGTAGCATATTAACAGGCAAAATTGTATCACATAATACTTATTATTTTATTCTTAATAAAGTTAAAATTATAATATATTAGTAATAATAACGGACTTAAGTACCCCATCATTGCAGAATTAGTTTTAAACCTTTCACTCGACCTCCTCGTTACAATGTAAATAATTATTTGCACTTTACACTATAAACATAGAAACTAGAAACCATCATGATGACGAGCGCCTGCATAAAACACTTGATTCGCGTGGGTGATGGATTTTAAGAACAACTATAATTATAATTAATAAAAATAATCGAATTTAAAATAATAATGATGTACGATTATATGTTTGACCAATTAATCTCAAAATAAGTATTAAACATGTACTTACGTTATGACATATATTGTACTGTTCAGTCATTTAAATTAATAATAATAAAAAAACTGAATGCACGAAGAAATTCATCATAGAACTATAACGTTTTGAAATACGTTAAAAATGAAAAAATAGAGAAAACGTTAAGCAATTTAAAAAAAAACGATATCAGAATTATAAATGAAATAAAAATCTTAATGCGAAGTTCAAAAAAAACTATTAAACTCAGTAATAAGGGAAAACAATTCATTGTTCAAGGAAATATGTGTCGATAAAAACGTTTAACCATTTCATGGTAATGAGATGAAATCTCATTTATACCTTCTGATGTATTTTATGTATGTGTTTATAAAAAATTAAAATTAAAAACCATTAGCTCAATAAAGTAAACTAGAAAACGATAAATTTACCTTACTAAGGTTTTAAACTGTTAATAAATTCACTGTATTTTTTTTTAAAGAGTAACTATATTTATTGCTGACCTCTGTCACTCAATCACAATTGCACGCCCTAAAAATTTAATTTAATTAGTGCTATACTAAAAAATAAAAAATAAACTAAATCTATTTACTTTTAAATACTTGTGTATTCATTTAAAAAAAAACAAATTTACTAAACAATAATATGGAAATACATTTTCCAATCAAAAACGAAAGCATACAAATTAAAATACTCTCGAATAAATAGCTCGAAAAGTTACTAAAAGTTGCCAACATTAATTAGTAAATAACATTATTAACATTTTTTTCTTAAATTCGATTTACGTCTACCATTGTTCATGATTGTGGTCTGTTAGATATTTAATTTAGAATGTTATAATTCTGTGTCTTATATTGTAATTTACATAGGTAGTGAATTTCTTTTTCAGGCATGTGTGATGGTAAACCAGTGGATTGGATGGATTCCAATGAAAAAGAAATTGCTTTATGGCAGCGAATGTTGGACAGACCAAACTTTTGGGTTGAAGGTTGCCTTACATTAAGGCCATCTTTGGAGTTAGCGAGCAAAAATTAAAATTAAATTTTTTTATTATTTAATTTTATTCTTCAAACATGTTTTCATATATTTTTTTATTTCGTTTGATATGTGTGTATTATTATGTATAATTATTATTACTACATGTGTTGATCAGCGTATACTTTGATCATTAGATTTTTGTTTTTTTTTTTTTTTTTTTAATGTTTTTATAAACACTAAGAATATCTGTGATCTACGAATATTTTAATCGTATAACAAATGAAGAGCTTATACCATATTGTTGTTTCAGTCTTCCATTTGAATATTTGTACGAAACATTTTTTAAGATTAATAGTATATAACATGTAGCTTTTATACTTATGTTCTACGCAAAAAGTTCTATGCTACATATTATATATTTGTACATTATATGTACAATGTACATCTCTCATTATTTATTTTTTGATAAATGTGCAGTATTTTTATTTTACTTTATGTATTACTATTATTATTATTATTATTATTATTATCATTAGATAAATATAAATTTTGTTTGATTACATAGCAATAAGAAGAAAACTGTCCTAAAATCACGTTTTATGTAATTCAATATTCAATGAGTTTAAGGTATCTCGTTTGTTTGGCATAATAAATTGCATGTAATTCTACATAGCTTCTATATATCTATTGGTAAATATTTGCCCATAAATATATTAAACAATATGTGCTATAAATTGTATTATTTAAATTATTTGCTGTGGTCCTAAAACCCTATTAAAATTAAATTGCCAATTCAAATTTCATAGTTATTAACTATTCTTAGTCCTCTATAAAATTTCCTCATACCTCAACTATAAATTAACTAACAAATTTAAAATGTGTGCATAATATTGTTATTATGATTGCAAAATTGTACAATTTTAAAATCTTTAGCTATATATTTTTAATTTAAATTTTTTCAAATTAAGTTACTGTAATAAGGGTTTGTTGCATTTATAGAGTACCAATAATATTTATTATGTTTTACATTTAATGTAAATTAAATTTTTATTTTTATTATAGATTTTACAATGTTTAATATGAAGATAATATTTGGTAATTTATTGATTATAAAAAAACATCAGTATGTTAAAAATGTATTAAACTTTAACTACAACATTGTAGGGCCCTATTTAGAACATTTCAAAGAGGGGGGCGGCCATACCCTGCACACCCTGTGAGCACGTTAACGCCTATGAACATAATTAAATGATTTCAAATGTGTACAGCAGGTGTACACATGACCATATGTAGTGGGTGTTCAACCCCTTCCCGTCTCCCTTGAAATTTTAACAAATTTAGAAAAAAAGTATTGTTTAATTCATCTTAAGATTAATATCATAAACATTTGACAGGGTTATTTTTATAATCCATTATCAATCCATCTAGCACTATAAAATGTATTATTACCAAAATTATTTTCTTGTAAATTAAATATATTTGAAATGTGTGGTAGTAAATATATTAAACCTTTCCAAAAAAAATGTCTTTTTCAGCACGAATCTGGGTACATGTCCAAATTAATGAAACAAATCTGAGTTACAATAATTGTTGTCAACAATTATTGATGTATTTACAATATTACATATTCAATATTGTACATTTATAAGATATAAGAAATTGTATTATTTAGTTTTATTAATGTTATAGTTAAATTAGCTATATTTGAACTTGGGCTAAAATTTCTAAGAAGCTGTGTCTAAATACCAAGTTCTATGGTATAATGGTCTCAGCCAAATTGTTACCCAAAAAATATAAAAATTTTAAATTAAAGATAATTTTTAGAAAAATTAATTACTATTATTCATAAATTAATTTTTTACTCGATTTGTAAACATTGAAAAAATTTGATCGAACTGTGACTGAAATTAGTAGAGTACCCAAGCTATAGCCCCCCTCTCTTGTCGTGCTTATGTATGTTAGTATACTATTTGGTATTTAAATATTTTAAAACTTTGGTACTGATTGGTTGACGAATAACGTATGATTGTCATTGGTAAATACATAAGCGTATTATATCCACAATGTTTGCTACTATATTTTTGGTGGTTATTGTGAAAAGTTGTGACGACTCGTCTAACACTTACATTTTGTAATCGCTATAGTTTTTATACCATGCTTTGCCGTGGAGATGCTACCACAGCTGACCACTGTTCATTTATAATTATTAATAATTATTATTAAAAGTATCTTAAAGTGCTGAAAATACATTTAATAAATTTGGTGGTTATAGGGGAGGGGGAGTTATAAGTGAACTCTCAATGCATTTCTTATTTAACTTGCCCAAAAAGTGTTTAGCCCCTCCCATTTAAAATTCCTGGCTACACCACTGATTGAAATAAACTGAAAATGCATACAAATAGGTAGATAATTTCTAGTAACTTTGTCGAATATTTTTAATATTTAGTCATAGCCAAATTATGTAATGATATAAAAATGTTTCATTTCAAATTACAGTACAACGATATTCAAAGTTTTCTCTACATGAATACAATTCAAAATTAAGTCATATGTACGACATTCATCAACTAAATACATGTAATCGCTCTTCCCAATCATCCATTAGAACTAAATATTGTATTTATCCTTCTGAAAATTATACACACTAAACGTATATTTGTACATGAAAAAATAAAAGCTAATGCCTTGTACATAGTTAGAAACTAATATCTGTTTCCAAACGAAACCAAAATAGATAACACAAAAAACACCGTTGCTCTTAATAAACATATGAGAACTAAAATAAAATAAAATTAATCGATTAAAAAATATGCACTACAATCGTCGCATAAATTTAAAGTAAAATCATCCTTTTTAATTATTTATAATCTATTCTATACGTGTATATCGAATTGACTCCGAATTTACCCTATTTGATGCTTAACCTTTGCCAGATGAACAGCATTAAGAACGCTTCCCTTTATCATTATGTCAATAGCTTGCAAGGATTAATATCGGCACATTGTTTCATACAACCGATGTATTCTTTCAATAATCCGATTGGTTTTCAACTGCCGATACATACCCGGTCCGAAGCATATTGTTTGAATTACAAGATTGTTTCTATTATCCGTGTTCCCGAAGAGCGGCTTTTACTGTATACGATTATCAACGCACCTTATTAATTATTTACAACTTTACGAAACGGCAGGCAATAGTTTATCGACAAATATGGTATCTTTTTGTTTCAGGCTTAAAATATTTCCTCGTGGTGGGCATACTATTGTGCATTTACCGAACGGTCCGATGCCGTGGTGGATAACTTTCTTACCATTGTGCGATAAACATTAATGATGTTAAAGACCATAATAGTTAAGAAACAGTAATGTATCGATTTCCATCTAATGAATTGCACCACAACGTTGAACCAAATTGGAATAACAAAATTCCATTGTTTTTAAGTGCCTCAAGCATCATGTTTAAAAGACAAATAGTATTTTTTTAAACACAATGAAATTAATATAGCTACGTCATAGAGTAGTGTAAGCATACCTACGCAATACGTGAACAATAAATATATTACACATTGTGTACTTGAACGCGTTTGTGTTTGTTTCTTTTATGAAATAGCTCTTTCCTTAGCGTAAAATACTTGAACCAAGGCAGTAGAACTCCAAACTTTCGAGTACGTCTTGCGAGGTACCAAGAGGTTGTTTAGCAGCTGCGTTGGTGGGCAACTCTAGTCCGTTTACGTGTTTGTAAGCAAACTCCTTGATTTCGTCACGGATGGATGGTATCTAAAGATCACGATGAATTCCTGTTAAAAAAGTATGCTACGATAATGGCAGTATTTCGGTAACGTTAAACGATTCAGATGTTAGATTTGCTGGCATAAACCCGTAGGTGTTTTTTGGCTACGTATGGGAGGCGTTTGTTAGTCAATTGTAGTGTTTAATGTCTTCCGACCAGCCAGCTGAGTTTGAGCATGTTGTGTTTGTAATTCTTTTCTGACGGACATGGCATTTCCAATTCAAACAAAAGATTTAAGATTCGTACCCAGATATTCAACCGAGTCGTTTTGCAATATCATTGTACAATCCAATAATACTGATATTCACGGTTTTACTTAACATATAGCTTACGTACCTACACCGATTTCTCACTGTTAATGCAATTACCAAAAATCCTACCTCGTAAATTTCAAAATATTTATCAAAAAACCTTGCCATGCCCGTATCCAGGAAATCCATTAAGATCTGGACTAATAAAAATGCAGCACTCTTACGTAGGTGTAAGTACGGGGTATTTTTATGATTTTTTTTTGATTTTTCATAAACTTAAGAGGGCCGTTATACTAACAATATCTGGAGCAAGCAAGCTCCCTCCCCCTGGATCCCGATTTCCGCAATGTGTCAAATGCATCAACGGAACAACTTGAAAAACGCACTTTATATTCTAGTGCATATATTGCGAATTACAAAGAACAATTGTTATTAGTTCATAAAAAAAAAAAAAGTTAAGCAACCCTTACAAGAAACACCACCATAAGATTGCGTCACTTATAACACCAAAAATGCCAAAAAAATATTTTGCCATAGCTAAATCCATGTTTGTAAATACCCGATTCAACGAAAATCAAAAGCAAAAACAATTATTGGTAATTCAAATAATTCAACTACCTACTTACATCTATTTTGAATATTTTATCTCGTTTTGTATCATAATAATTTAACTTCAAGTCGATTAATTTACTTATTATCAACAGTTGAACATATTATTGAATTAAATATTTTTAAAATTGAATTATATAATACCTGAAATCAATAAATATATTAATGCTTTATTGTTTATAATAAGAACATCGTTTGGATTATCAAGTAAGAACAGTATCAGGGACAGATCTAAATAATAGTATAAATAAATAAACACACATATACATATATAACTACAATTGTTATTAATAAATTGATAGTTCCCAAATTTTGGTTAAGGAAGAAATAAGCTATGTATGTTATGAAAGAAAAATGTTGAAAGGCATACATAAATGTATTTGCATAGAGAAATATATTCAAAAGTGAATTAATAGTTTATTTTTAATTTAATTTTGTTAATAATAAATAGTTCAACACAGATTGTTTTTACAATATTAAATTTTACAAGTTGTAATATTTACTGAATGACATAGTGAAAAATAAATGTAAAGATTAGAAATTAATTTTAACCTTATCAACCATATAAAAAAGTCATCAAACATATATTTTCTAAAATAAAGAATATCTTTGTGTTCAATATATTTATTTTTTAATAATTTAATACAAAATAATAGTAAACCTCATTTTTGCAATCACAGAAGATAAGAAAACCAACTTCAATTGATTTTTATAATTTAAGATCCATAACAATTCTATAAATGTTAACAATAATAAATATAAAAGTGGTATGTAGTATAACACAGTGAGTACATAAAAGGTAAATAAAGAATAGGAAATTAATGGAATGTTAAGCAATATCACACCATAAAATGTGACATAATCATGTTGTTAACAGTTTGAATATAAAAAATAAAAATCAGTGACATGTTAACTACAGTAAAATCTAGAAATACAAAAAATCAAATTTGAGTGCTACTAAACTCCTCCGCCATTGTATGCATATTCAGCTTTGTTATGCATAATGAGTTGATCTTCTACAAAATAGAAACTGTCAGATTTAGTTTCAAATGGATTTTTGATCATATCATTAACTGAAATATTACATATATTAAAATCATACACATAAATATTCAATAACAAACATACTCAATTCAGAATCCAAATTCGGAAATTTATAAATATGTTCACATGTATTTTTGCTATGTGGTATGCAAAAACCAAATTCAAAATCAAACGTCTTTAACAATTTATTACGAAAAAAATGTCGTTCAATCATACGGAACTTGTTTACAGGCTTATTTCCAACAGTAAACTCCACTCTGTTAATTAAATTAAAATTAAAATAAAAAAGTATAAAATAAAGTTTACAGTAACAAAATTGGATAAAATAAAATTTCAATACTGTATCTAAATTACAGTATGATAAAATTAAGCAAAAAAATATTTATTACAATTCTTACGTTGCTCCGACTAATTTTAATTTAAGAAATTTGGGTGTAAATTGATAGCGTACAAATCGGCCACTATTAAGATCTGTTTCTTCAACCTTTCCTTCAGTTTGACTGTCATCTAAAACATTATAGCAAAGTCCATTAATATAAATAAATTTAATACATACAAATAAATCAAACTTACCTAATATTACAGAAGGTTTGGCAATTTCAAATAAAACCGTTCCTGTATCAAGGTCACGTATTTTAAAACGAATGAAATCTATGTTGTACACATTTGCATCTGGAGTACACAAATACCCTGAAAAAAAAATAAAAAAATATTCACACCTACTACACTTAAAATTAAATTATTATTATTACCTTCGGTAATTTTAGATAACGCCAACACATCTTCAGGTGAAATGGTAGATTTTTTCCGTAAAACTTGTTCTGATAACTGTATTGCTATATCAGAAAAAAAGTAGGTATATCAATTATTTAAAAAACTATTAAAGTTAAATTGTCTAAATTTGTATATTTCGTTTATACTAATTTTTACAACAAGCGATGTAAATTAAGAGCTATCAATTTAAAATGTGTATAAATTATTTTTCAACTTGGGTAGTATGAATTTTGAAAAAATTCAACACTAATAATTTTTATGGCTATATCAAATATGCCAATTTTATGAGCAATTATTAAAAATCTAATGAATACAACAAAGTATAATACACTAAATATTACATAGTTATAGTTGTTACATACATAAAATACATAAAATTAGAAGTAATGACCAATTGGTATAACAGAAATGATTTTCAAATCCATAAAGTAAAGAATAATTAATTCCAATATTAGTCATGAACACTGTATAAATATTAATAAAAAAAATAAGAGATGGTAAGGATGTATCAATATATTTCAGTCATGAACAGATTATAACACTTAAACATTCAGATATTTTTATTTTTTAAACTTAATAAAAGTACTCACAAACAGCATCGATGTTGTTATCTGAGGTAACTGAGGTAGCAGCCGCAGAATTCGTTCTCTTACTGGCCATCTCTGATTTTGTACTAACATATATCATGCTTTGTCAACAAATTAGCAGACACATTGTTCTGTTGTCAACACAAATAATTCTGTTTCATCCCACGGTCAAACCGGTGACCAATGGATCTGAGGAGATGATAAAAGGCAAAAACAAGTAAATAACGGATAATATCTCAACAGTCGTATGTATTCGATTGATAAAGTGTCAAGGGATGGGGTAAATGAAAATCTATAGTCAGTAAGTGAAGAGGCGGCAGTAGCACATAGTGTCAGTACGAATATAACAATGAGACAATTCTCGGGACGAGGACGACATCGTGCGTACCTGAACACGAACGGCAGTGAAGGTCTTTCACTGGAAATCCATTTCATCAGGCCAATAATGAGTATGCGCACTTAACTCGCACTCGGCTTTATTGTCGGAGTGACATGACGTGTAAAATTTCGTAAATGTATTGTTGTTACAAACGAAACAGCTAGAACGTTCAACGGAAAATGAAGGGAAGAAATAATAGTGAAGAGGTGGGGGTGGAAAGAGAAATAGCGAAATGAATACCTACCCGAACGCGGGACGGTATAATTGGGGTCAACGTTACGGGAGAGGGGAGGAAAAGTATTAAAAAAAAAAAAAAGAGCAAAAAACACATTAACCCCAATAGCGTTCTACATAATATACACACGTCAAGAACACGCTCACACACATAATAATATAATATATATGTATATGTATACAAACCTCTAAACTATCATGTATATCGACTTGTACGATAATTCATAACGATAATATTTGCACAGCCGTTCCGAATCAAAAACTAAAGCTTCAACGCGCGCGCGCGCGCGCGCAAATATATTAAATAAAACCACACGATTTATCACAAAGTCGTTATCGTTATCAGTCCGGGAAAAGGGTGCGTGCGCAACGCGACCAGATGGGCTTTGCGATGCACTCTAGCTGACCGCAGTTTTGGCTGGACATTGGCACAATCGCGCTTACCTAACCTCGTAGCATTAATCGAACATAGTGGCGTGCCCAGCGAGCAGGATGCTCGAGCCAACACTTTTGAAATAGTCATTATTAATATTTTTTATATCATTATTATAACTTATTAATATCTTTAAATATTATTAACAAGTCAAACAGAAGGAATTATGTTATTATACGATCATTTTTTCAAGTTAAATTTAAAAATGTTATGAAAAGTTTACAAAAATAGATAAGAATCCATGTAATTTAAAATAAATATAACTGGGCCTGTCCTACATTTTGTTCCTGTGCATGTATCTGATCAAAAGTCAAGTTATATTTAACTTTAAATGATTAAATGCTTAAAAAACTTAAAATAATAAAGTTAATCTTTAATTCAAGCAGGAGTGGATCTAGAGGGGAGTTCAAGAAATCAATTGACCCACAGTTAATATTTGTTGACACAATTGACCTCTTGAAGACTTAATATTTTCTTAGTGTGACTATGTAGACTATATATAGTCTTATAAGTTGACATTTAACGGATCATTTCAAGTCTCATACTACAATATTATGTTAGTTCATATCTCGTTCGTTGTACCGTGTTGGTGTTTGCATCACTTCGAACCACCATTCCCCTTAAGCCGGGTACACACCGGAGTATTTAGGTGTAATTTAACGCCATAGTGTAACAGAGTTATTCTCAGTTTGTTCTCGAGTTAGTTCACATCGTGTGCAATATCTTTTGATAGAAATTTACAAGTCGCTAGTGCATCATTTTTGTAGCACTCAATAAGGTCCAACACCTTTTCATTGTTCCAATCCATTTTTTAAATTTATACGGATAAACACACAAAATTTAAACGGTCCTGTAGCGGTATCGATTAGAGCGATTCGCCGTGAACAACTGGCTTACCGTATACACTAGCATCGTGTTGTAATGTAACATTCCTTTGATGTTCGTCAAAATACTCGGGTGGATCGACGGCGTCGCGAGACGAGCACGCACGAATGTTACAGTAACACCGTACACACTTGAGCATTACGGTTACATTACGGCGTTACATTACACCCAAATGCTCCAGTGTGTACCTGGCTTTACATGTAGCTCGGTGACAGTAACGACGAAACCTTCTAGTAGAAAACGATGATTGCGAGTAGCTTTTCTCCCCCCCCCTCCAGACAAATCAGTGTTCTCCAAATAAACTCGCGAGAAATATATCAATTCAACCACTTGAAAAAAATATATCTTGCATGAATAGAATAAAAGATATAAATGCATTATAGTACGAGCAAATCAATTTAATACATTGCATTGATATATAGAATACAATACAAACTTCATCAATTTTGAGTAGATCAATACACTAAATGGAAACTAAAAAATTAACTTATGTTCGCTTATCATCAACAACAATTGAGAGTCGAAAATCGCAAAAATCTACAAGACGTATTAAGAGATAACGGCAAATCACTATCTACATTGTTTACAAAAAAGTATTGGGATCAGGCCCGTACTGGCACCTCTTATGGGGCGGTTGCAAAAACATTTAAGGGCGCCTTAATTTTTGTCATTTAATCGTATTTTTTATAGGCTATAGATGCCTATAATAAACGTTATACGAAATAATAATAATAGGCTATAGATGAAGGTCCATTAGATTACATGTTAAAAAATAAATTCATATGAGGGGCGTATTATACATTGTAACTTTCATGGGGCGCGTCGTGCATCTGATCGGTTGCCCGGTCACGGGACTCGGTGAGCCAGTACGGGCCTGATTGAGATCATTTTTGACGACTAATTATACTAGCTTTTATTAATACATTATTAAATTATTATTTATATATGAGCATTATAATACAAATACTTTTTTATTTTTCAAAAATGTAATGGTATAATCAGTAATTAAAAATTAAAGAATATACTACATATTGGTAAAAAAATTATTCCTATACTTATTACATTCCATTCACCCCTAGCTAAACCGGGTATATCAACTTGTCCATTTTTAATATTTAATTATGTACCCCAAATTATGTTAAACTTGCTTATAACACGTATAAAAAAATATTAAAAATATTCAAAAAGGAACCATTAATAAATAATTATATGCATTTTAGTGAATTGCAAAAATTTATTATTTTTTAATATTGAAATGACTCTTATTCAATCAATTTTGAATTTATAACCATAGTTGATATATCAAAACTACTTTAAAAATGTAGGCCTGTCCGAATATGATGTTCGAAATAGGTGCCACTATTAAAGAACACATATTTTAGTGCGCATGCACATATCATAATTATAAAAATTTAAAAATGTGTATTTATATACCACTAGCTTGTAAAAAAATCAATTTATTCCAATGTAATACAGCCGAAATATTCAGTGTCCCCTAAAATGATGAACACACGGTATAGTACTTCTGAAAAGTAATGAATAATGATTATGTTTTGTCTGGCACCTACTCTAAAGCGATAAACTTGAATACTGAAAATTCTAATCATCCGTAAAATTAATGGTACCTCTTCTTGTACAGTCTAACAGGCACGTACACAAAAACAATTGGGGAGGATTTTAGATTATACATTTTCATACTTATAAAATATATAAATAACTTTTATAAGAGTATACTCTATAAAAACATATTTAACAATTTTCCTAAATTTCCGGGGGAGGTGGAGAAGTTAAACCCCTAACCCCCCTAATATACGTGCCTGCGGTGTACATTTGAGTAATTTAAAATGTAATTTTTTTTTTTGTTTTAAAAATCCATGTACATAGTTTTGATAATACGCACAGCAGTTGAACTTTAAACAAGTATTATCTGCTTAAATCCGATCAAATCATGACATATTTTTTTAATTGTTGAAATCGGCATTATTTATAAGTTTTACAGGATTATTTTCAAAAAGTAAGATAATTACAAAGTTGTCTTATTTATTTATATAGTTAGTGAATATATAATTTAAGTTATAATTTTATTTATACTGATATACCAAATCTACTTAACGTATAATCATCATATTATATATATATATATATATATATATATATATATATATATATATATATATATATGTAACTGTTTGCGCGTAAAAATAGCGATTATGATAATTGTTATAAAATCTTTAATTAGGCCGGTGACGATGCGTGAAGCTCCCATTTATTCCTGCTCGTCCTATTTCGTTTATGTTGATTTTTGTACCTACTAGCGTTATCGTGAATATATAACTCATGTGATTAATGTCTTTTTCTATAATTATTAGTTTTGTCTCTTGTTATGTAAATTTGTATCATCGTTTTTTGTTCGTTCTGTTCATGTTGTCGTTGCGAATACATCCGACCGTCTGCTTTTTCTTTTCTTCGTGTCATTCTGCCATTGAGGCAACGTCAACTATTCTTTTTGTACTGCATTTAATATTATTTTATTAATATTTTATTTTATTATATTAATACCTATATTTCTGTCTGCCATCGTGACAACATAAACGTAACTGCCGCCGGAACAATTCGTCAAGATATAGGCAAGTTGGGGTACCTAGCAACAATTCTGGCGGAGGTAATGTGACTACTTACTCGGCTTAAATGGTTTTAAGTTTAAATGTATAAATCAGATCTGCAACTACACTAATTTAGGCCCGTATGTAAATACATTTAATGAGCTCCTCTACATCTGAACATTGCAGGAAAACCGTACCTTTAATCAATTGTAACCAAACTATTTTAAATTTCTGATACACAGGCAGAAAAAGAAACTTTGATGTACGATAATGCATTATTAACACATTTGCACTAAATTAAATCAATCAATTATTGTTCCATATCTATAAAATAATAATTATTTTTATTAACCGTCTTAAAGGCTGGGACCCTAGACCAGCGTGTTTGATGCACACAATATACCCGGTTATTTTTACACTGGTCCAAATGCCTGGCATTGCTGTTGAGCACAATACCGCCAACAACACAACACATTGGTGTATAATTATTTGAAATTCATTAGTTTTTTTTATGTCTAAGCTGAACGTTTAACCCAGCCACGTAAATAGTTGCTTATTTAAAAGTGGAGGAGGAGCGATTCATCTATTTAAAATGATAGGGTCTCAAATAATGTGCAATAAAATAGTATGTATCCATAGGCGCCCACTTTTAGATTTTAGCACGGGGGAAAAAATCAAAAGCAAAATACTATTTTTATGTTTTACTATAATTTTCTAATTGAAGTACGAGAGTGATGTCCCTTGCCCCGTGAAGTCAACGCCTATATTTAATATATCACAGCCTAATTTACTGTGGTCCCCGAATTATAAAATGTAATTAACCTAACAATGGAATTAAAAAGTATACCCTAAAATCATATTAATACCTTATCAATTTTATATACAATAATTATTATATTATATTATAATTCATTGTTGTTACAACACGAACTTGGTGTTGGGGTCAATAGCTTTTTTCGCCCGCTCCCTCCTAAAATACGTCCCTGCGAAAGGTAAATTATCTTATTCTGTGGTAATATCATGCAGCCGTCGCGCTTTGGTTACTTGAGTAACCACGGTTTGCGATAATTGGTATTTTTACGGATTATCGATACAACCTCCTTGAAAATAAATTCACACTGCGCACACTAACCGCTGTGCTCATCACACGTGCTGATAACTACAATGAAATACGGCTGCGATAACAATTTATACGATACGGCGTCTATTACACACACTATTCAAAATCGAACGGACTTTAGACGACTACAATGACTACCGAAAACGAAAATCCAGATGACGCGCCGAAAAAAGCTTTAATTTACATCTGTGGAGGTAAAGTATTGAACGAGTACACATCGTATTCATTATAGTCGTTTTTCAACTAACTTGTCTGCAGTCGATAACCGACAAACATTAATGATTTGACTTGTCTTTTATGTCGAACCCTAACAACAGCGTGTCAAGCTGAAAATGAAATGAAACCTAAAGACCCGATCCGATGCAGAGAATGCGGTTACCGAATCATGTATAAGAAACGGACAAAAAGATGTATCCTTTTTATATTTAAAATGGTGTACTCATGTAAATTGTATGTACATTTTAATAGAAATGTGTAAGAGTTTATATTTACTAACTATAAATTAGTTTCAAAATTTAAGTCAATCTAAATAAAATTAAAATGGGACCGGGTTGATATTTTAGTATTTGTTTAGTATGCTACAGTATAGGTTAGTATGCTTAGCTTAGTTTAGTTTAGTATGCTTCAAGTATTAAAAATCTAATCATAAATGTATGTTATCATATATATCAAGGATGGGCCATAATAAAGAAAGCAAAAATGAAAAAAGGATCACTAAAATTGACAATTAGCACATTAAATCCCTCCATTTGTCTCTGTTCTGGGCTAATTCTCTCCAATCTTGGACTCCCATTCTGTACAGGTCCTCTTCCACTACATCTAACCATAATTTCCTTGGTCGTCCTCGACAATTAGCATTAATTTTAATTAATTAAATTTTACAACTGAAACGATACAATAAAATAAGTACCTAATACCTACAGTAAAGTAAGTTATGCCGGTATAGATATAAATTATATTTAAAAATTTAAAGATTTAACTAGAGTTTGATACTAGAGATAAATATATCTAAAGCTGCTTTAATCCCTGTCTGCCCTTAATAGAAGTTTTATTTGTTTCTCTTACCAATTACAGTATAGCTATTGTAGTGGTGAATAACTTATATTATTTATTTTTGGAAAGCAATTTAAAGAAAAATAATTGTTATGCTGTATATATTATTTTTATGTTTTAATATGTGCTTAAATAGAATGACTAATATTATTTTAGTTCTTCTAAAGAACTGTAATATTAATTATTTTATTTTTAATCTTCAAATTATATTATTAGTTCATAACACACAGTCATTTTTTTTTTTTGTACATAAAATAATCATATACATTTTCTATAATTCAATAAATACATACATACATACATACATACAGACATACATATATATATATACTGTTTTATTCCATTTAAAAATATTTTCAGTTAAATACATGATACACATAACAGCTGTTTTTTTGTGAATACTCTAAATAACATTTTATGGTTTTCTACCATGTTTATTTAATCAAACACTTTCTTTTTTTCTCCTTGTGCATATTTTATATGCTATAAATAAATTATTAGCTATTGATTTCTTTGTATTTTTACCACAGTCAAATATTTTCTTGTAATATGTTAGAAGTTTATCAGTTGCTTAATATTACGCCTTTACAAGTTACTAGCCAATTCCTTTATGTTTTTGTAAGACTTTAAAGCTATGTTGACATTGCGTTGAATAACTATTATACCATGTTCATTTTATAGTTAAATTTTATTAATCGATTAAATTGAATTCATAGCTTTTGCAAAAAAAAAAAAAAAAAATCATAAAATGTTATACTTATTTATCAAAATGATTTTATTAAAATATTTATTATTAAAACATTAAGTATTTAGTTTAGTTGATTGGGAAATAGGTAGGTAAAATTACAAGTGATATGAGTGTGTATGAAAAATATTTTGATCAAAACATGTGAAAATATGGTCATTTTCAAATAATTTGAGCTAATGTAAGGAAAGAAAGAATGTAATTAAATAGGATACTAATCATTTTACGGAACAATTTATTCTTGTATATATGCATATATGTTGAGTAATTATTTGATTTTATATTAGCTGTTTAGAAAAACAATATTGGGAAATTATGTGGTGTTTTGATTAGTCACTTCCCATTGTCAGTTCTTGAATGGTCGACCATCTTGGTTTTTTAATGACAACATTTTTTTTCAAATCATGGACTTCTAGATGCTATCCTACTACACTAAACTATTATTATTATATTTCAGTCAATGGCTAAAGTTTTCAAGGCTTAAATTAATGATTTAAAAAAATAAAAAAAAAGCTAACGAATCTGCTTAATATATTTCAAAAGATTTGTTTAATGGTAGACATTATGTAATTTCTGAAGTTCTTCACTTTTTTTAACTGAAATTTTATTAGCACTTTTTTTTTATTGATGTTTTATATTAGTTTATTTGACTGGTGATTGATTTGACAGTTAACATTAATAAATCAAAACTTACATTTATTCTAAGAATATAGAAAATAAAGAATTTTGAGTAAATACATATTTTTATAATCATTAAAAATAAATTATTTATAGTTTAAAAAATTAGTAAAATTTTCCTTCACTAATTATTTGTAGTGGTTGTTTTTAGTGCTCGATGAACATTATTCAAGTATATGATTACAAAAACAACAACAGTTTTATTTCATATAAAATTTTACATTTAAAATTGTATAATTCCTTTGTATTTGAATTTTCTTAACTGAAATTATAAGTTTATTATAAGTCTCTAACATTATGTATTTTATTTTTTATTGATTACATACATTAATTAAGTGTATTAGGCGTAAGTTATTAAATAAAATATTTTTAAATAACTATGATTTCTGTACGTTTGTAATGAAAATATGTATTATAAAATATTAATTTTTTTTCAAGGAATAATTATTATTATGTAGCAAACTTTCGTAAATTTTGTTATTTTTTTATTTTTATAATCTTGAAACATTACGGAATTCTGCATGTTATCTTATAATAATAATTCACATTTTAATTAGCTATCGCATATGTTGCTGATAACGCAACGAAAAAACGCTTCATACAGGCACTGTCAGCAATGAATTTTGATTATTAATACAGCCAAACCAAATTGTAATCGCTCTAAAATACACCTGCAATCGTCATATGCCTTTTTCATTACTAATGCCAAATAAAAACACCACTGTTACGAAAATCGAGATCAAGACAAGTCTTCGTTTTTCACGATACCGACAAATTCATCAACCATATTAAACAAAATTTGTTTAATAATCTACCTTTCATTTTTGGTCAACACGATGTTGGACGTACTGGCCGAATGTTACCATAATGAACGTCTCAACTCTCAGTAACATCGCAATCAAATATTATTTTCCACACAAAACTCTTATGTATGTACATGGTATTTATTTATACATGCAGCTCTTTTTTTTCTTCTCAAACATCATATCTAAATTTTATTTATATTCTAATAAAACGTCACATGATGTATCGTTAAACAAATGGTAGCTCGAGGCGTACCGATACGCACCTACAATAATTATTATTTTTAAGATAAATAGTTGGGCACCCGAGACAGCCGATATAAACTTTTATTTCATATATCTTCCTATCCAAACTTTCATTTTTTTCTTTTCGCAACATAAATAATACAATTAATTAAACGTCAAAATACCATGCAGTTGCGTAATTTCAGTTCCTTTTGAATAAAAGTGGGCATAGGTTTGACCGGCTCAAATGAGTAAAAAAAAAAAACCCGCTCGCAACAAAATCTTTACTAAATTTACTAAATATTTATTAAATTACCATCACTTATTTATGATCTAGATTGTATAAGTAAGGTTTAATAAAATTGACTATCAGTGAGCATTTGTTTTTTTGTTCAGTCTTTCATATTATTCAAAGGGCACCGCGGAAAAAAAAGTTTAGAAACCGCTGATCTATAGCAACAATTCATAGTTTCGATTATCAACAATTTGATTTTGTTGAAATCTGTAGTCGTATTTTTTTAATTTTCGTGAGTTTTTCGTAATTATAAAAATTATGAAAACTATAAGGAAATTATTAAAATGGTCCCTTTCAAAATAAATACTAGACTAAATATTCAAATTATATGATTATTATTATTGGAGCAATCTTGGTCTGAATTGTATACAGAGACGAAATAAAATAATACATGGTTAATCCATAGAAAGAACTTTTCGGGTTTGTGGTTCGCAACGAATAGAACAGAGTATAATACACACACAGTAACTGAAAAACGTGGAATGTAATATTTTGGACAAAGTCCAATCACGAAATCGATCAGTGCGCGTCGTCCTTTTTCTTGAGTTTTCCATATAATATATGTTGTTACGGTCACGGGGGCGGAAAAAACAACACGATAGCAACAAGTGGCGTCGGACCTTAGTAACTGTTGTAACTATTAACTACAAATGTTGTAGTGCCATCGTTGTCGCGACCGTACATTCAGCTATATCTAGTTTAGAACAGGGTGGATCGCTTTGTTTGTTGGTTGGCTGATTTTAAATGAGAAACCATTTTAACTGATGATTTGTCCATGAAAAAGCTGTGTGCAAAGATGGTTAACCTTTCGGCGAAGCAAAATCACGAGCGAATATCCACTTCACAGGATTGTCTAGAACAGATTGAAGCTGTTCAACTCTTCTCGATCGTGTAATTACTGGTGGTAAAATTGGTATTTTTAGTTCCAGAAAAAAAACGACAAAGTGAACAGTAGCTGTCTTCTGGTGCAGCGATATCGTAGAAGGCGAAAATGAGCAAATCAAAAGTGAAAATGATGATGATTTGCTTCTTCGATAATAAAGGGATCATGCATAGAGTGTTCGTACCACCTGGGCAGACTGACAACCAACATTACTACTTGAAAGTACTCGACTGGCTGCAAAAACGAGTTATTAGAGTCCGTCCAGACATTGCCAAAACGTGGATCTTTCATCATGACAATACTCCATGCCATTGTGTCTTCAGTTTGTTGCGGTTTTTGACTTCTAAAAACATCGCTGTGTTGCCACAAGTGTCCTTTTTTTTCACCGGAAATGTCACCCTGTGACTTCTTTTAGTTCCCTCAAACAAAATTGGCCATGAAAGTAACTCATTTTGAATCCGTAAAGGTACGGTTTCCAAAGCGCGACCGGTCGCCGTAAATATGTAATTTCTATTAACTGGTTTCCAACGCGCGACTGAACTTTATCGTGGCGACCGACGACACTACCAGTTCGAGAGCAGTGTATTGCGACTGTCGCGCGCGATCGTCGATTTATTTCAATCACAAAACAATTCTTGGGCAGTGAATTTTGATTGTCATGTGCATCAGTATGGCTAAATTGAATTTTTCGGGGGAAGAAGAACAACAACTGATCGAAATGGTTCGCAAAAATGTTAAATTGTTTGATCTGTCTCACAACAAATATAAAGATGCAGAACATAAAGATTATATTTGGTTGGATATTGCTAACACCTTAGGGAAATCTGGTATGTAATATTTGTAGCTATGACATACTCGAAAATCAAAGGCCAATGACCGAAACGATTCCTCAGTTGCCATGTACCTATAAAATAAAAAATAAAAATATGGTAATACATCCAGTTTATAGTGTAGTTAAAATAAATGTGATAAATGTAAATAAAAATACTATAATACCTTAATGTCAATGCCAATTTTTCTGCGGCTGTTATTGGTTTCTTCACTTGGTTGCTAAGCAATTTTGTTAATTGTACCTCGACAAGTGACAACAAGAAATCAAATTGGTTATTATTAACACGAAAAAACTCGCGAAATTTTGTTCCATTTCGTATTAAATTTATTTTTATTTTTGTCATTTATTTTTTTGTTGTACAATCTGTGAAATACATTTTTACAATAAGTACAAGTGATAATAATAGTTAACAATATTTACAATAAGTATTTAATGAGACAGTAGTCATGATTGAAGAAGCCAACCAGTGTTGGGACTTCGGGGTCTTTTTATTAAAACTTCAAAATATCCTTTTGTTTTCCTATTAAAAAAAGGTGCATCAACTTTTTCTCTCTGTTCTAATTGTGTCGTGATTAATAAATCATCGTCCTCTTGCTCTTCCTCGAGAAGAAGTAATATTATTTTATTATTGTTAATAGTTGTATTCATGATTATACTAATTATAAAATTTAACTCGTAAACACTAGCCCTCACTGCACGAAAACCACAATGATATTGAATACAGATACAGAATTTGACGGTTTTTTTTTACGCCACCGGAGACGGGTCGTGGCGACCAATCGCGCCTAGGAAACCAGCGCGCACCAACGACAGGTTGTAGCGACCGGTCGCGCCTTGGAAATCGTACCTTAACTGATATCCAGAATGTTGTGATAAGAGTACTCCAGGACATTCCAGTCGAAGCCTTCCAGACATGTTACGAGAACTGGAAAAAACGTTGGAACAAGTTTATAGTGGTGGGGAGGAATACTTTGAAGGGTATCACATCGATAAAGTATATTAATATTTAAATATACGTATTATATTGAATTAGTCTCATTACTTATTGGTTACACCTCGTGACCTACTGTCAAATAAAGAAATTTAATCATTATACTTTAAAAAAATAACTACGATTTCCTTCAGTTAAATGATTAAATTCTTCAATGACCTCATCATCGTTGATTTTTCCGTTTCTTCTAGGTAACTGGTGTTAACACACATAAAGATAAACTATAGTATTATTTTGATCATAGATATTAAACATGTTTAATATCCATAATTTACTGGTTGATTATCGGTGTATTTGCATTTTAATAAATTGTGAAAATCAAATCAGTTATGGAACTAGACACTTATGTTACTTTCCTATTTCTTATATTTGAACTATTTTCTATACAATTCTAATCTACACTGGTGAAACATTTCTCCGAGTGAAGCATTAGGAAATAATTCTATAGCCAATTGATTAGTCAGTTCAATAGTCAACTTATCACATCTCGATGAACAACCATGGTACTGCAGTATATCTTTAATCGTATAAAAGTAAATATTCATGATTTTGATTTGTTATAATCATTTTCTACGGCTATAACCATAAATTCGACATCTATGACTATAACGCATTATTAATTTCTAATTTTTATAGTCTTTTGGGTAGACTTAAACGTTTAAAAATTTAAAGGACTCTACCTACTTTTAGTCATAACTTTATAAGTTACTAAGTACCTACGAATACAAAAAAAATCTCAGGTAGGGCTAAAGCTCAATCACCACTATCTGTGCACACGCCTATGCCATTGATTATAGAATGATTCTATTATTTGTTTATTTTATAATATTGACCGATAATTTGTCTAAGTATATATAAATTAAGGAGGGCGAGGGCGGATTGTAAATATATAAATACATTATAACTACTACCAGTGGCGGCGGGATGTAGAATTATTTGAAGCAATTGCTTCAAATCTGAAATGGGTGGGTGGGTAGCTGAATCCGGGTGGGTGTAAAATTGTATGATCTTATTATAAATATTAAGACAAATATTATAATTGATATAATAAAATATAATATGCTAGTATGCTACCAAGTCACTGTGCCGACCAGCGTGTGTTCTCAACATTTTCGTAGTTATTTTAGTACTATTTTATGTAATCAAACAAAAATAATTATAATAAGAACTAAGGGGGTGATGGTCAAACTATTAAAAATATGCAATATGCTTCAAAGATTAAAAAAGTACGCGCCGCCACTGACTACTACTTAAAAAAAAAAAAATATAAAATTTAGAAATTCACTAGAATACCGATAACTGGTTTGGTTGATGCTGTTTTTAAATTCACATCGAACATTGCAGAATTAAATTATAAATAATGAGAAAAATAATTTCATTTTTATGTTAAATAATCCTATAATCCATACTACGTACACAGTAATACATAATTTTATTTGGAAAAAATTGTTTTTTTTCCTCTTACGGACTTATTTTTTATTTGTCATTACTCAACTTTTAATTAAAATGTTGGTTTCAATTTTTCATAAATGTTTTTATGGATATTGGTTAAGGTTTTAGTTTTAATACTTTTAAACGGTTCCGTTCCGAAACTAGTCTTTTTCGATTGGATTCCAGTCCCTATCTTAAAAAAAGTTAGCCACTTTTGCTAACACACAGTTTAAATAAAAATAGGACTTGGAAAATTACATTAAATATGTTTATAACATAAAAATAAAACATTTTTGCTTCGAGTACTAAGAACTACCAAGGCAAATTAGGTAGGTAGCTGTCTAGAGACCCGGACCCACAGTCAATATTATAAGATATGCCTAATATGAATACCTATGTCCAACATTATGCAATGTAGTATCAGGTCCGTATTGAGGGAGGGGGGCAAGTGTCTCTTGTTACCCCGGGCGGCAAATTTTTTTAATCAATAGGGGAGCGGTAAATGTGTACCGACATTAGTATTATGGCGCATTATATATATATATATATATATATGAATTTAAATTCGTTTTGCAATTATATATAATAAAGATGGGTACATCTTTTTTTAATATTAATACGAATAGTAAAATATATATATATATATATATATATTTGGGGGGAGGTGTTATGACTTATGAAAGGACGGCTCAAATGTGTTGCCCTGGGGCGTAAAATATCTAAATACAGCCCTACCTAGTAACATTATTTTGAAGTGAAGCCTTAAAAATATAAATGGGATACAGTGACCAGTTACATCAATACTGGCTTAGGTTGGTATAATAGGCGTATAAATCGTACAAGTGTATTTCATTTCGTTTTAATGATTCATTTACATCGCAATATTATTTTACTAAAATCGGTTGGATTCTGAACTTATTGGCAATAATTATGTTAAAAATAGAGTTTATCATGTATCATAAGAATAAAGCATCATAAAAAAACTGTTGGAAAAATTAGACTCAATTCTTATTTTTGAACATCGTTATTTTATACTCTTATACTTACTTATTATTTATTTTTATATAATATATTTTTATATATGGTGGCCTGATAGCTACGATAATCCACACCACTATTGAATAATATATGTTATATGAGTTCATTAACAATATACAACGAAAAATGACGTTCGTCATGTCGTAAACTTGACAAATGCATTAATAAGAATATTTTATTTCTTTTTTTTAAATTAACCTGTTTTGTAATTTAGAAAAATATTAGTAAATATTAAATAATATTTTTTATATTAATGTAAGATTTTCATTTGGCAACAAATAGTATTGAGAATTAATTTCATTAGAAACTGTATAACATATCAGTATATTCGAATAAATGATATGTTAAGAATAACATAACAAAAAGTTAATATGAAAACACATTTTTAACACTGATTTTCAACTATTATAACCAAAAACTCATAATCCTAATTTATGTTTATACTCTCACAATGATTTTAATTTTGAAAATAAGAAATATTACTAATATTTCATTATATATAAATTGTTGATATGACCACCAAGATGAAATTTAGATATTTCTCAAGGAATACAATTTTTAAGATAGTAAATTTAAAAACGGATGGGCCTCGCTCTGCTGTACACTTGGGGTTGGAGTGCGACTCATCATAGGATAGGTCATTATAATGGATATGTTAAATTTGAATTCAATGATAGGTATCATTGTATACGAAAAACGATTCTGAACGGAGATGTTTGTCTAGGATATAATACATTGTTATTTATAAATATTGTATTAAGTATATTTTATTTTGAAACGAAAAATTTAGAAAAATCGAAAATTTAAATTGTCTATAAATAAGTCAAAATACTTTGAAAACTTAACCATGTATAGAAAACGTCAATATAAAGATTTGGTGAAAATTTCAAGTTGTTGCGATTTTTTGTTTTTGAGTTAGAGCATTTAAAAAAAAATTGATATCTTTGTCAGTCTAGAATATTATACATTATATTATATTTTACATATAATTTTATGTCAATATTCGCTGTTCAAACGCTTATAAAAAAATATTGAGCCTATGGATTTTAATAATTTTTGAATAACAATAAGAACTACTTCTGTGGAATCTTCTATTAAATTTTCAATTTTGTATGAGCCAAATTTTTTTTATCACCGATTATAAAAATAAAATGTAAAAAAATCGAATATTTTAAATACCTATAAGTGGCTTAAAAATCAATATTATATTTTGAAAAAAATATGACATAAAGGAAATACCAATCTTAACAGCTGGTAGAAATTTCAAAAATCTGCGACTTATACTTTTTGAATTATAACAAATATTTAAAATCGTTTGAGAATAAATCGCTATTTTATGCAATTTTGTAAATATTTATATTTCAAACAGTCATACAATTTTTTCCTCTAAGTCCGGTAAAATTTTTTTATAAAGATTTTTGAAGAGTAGCTTATAGATAACCTCGTGTTAAAATTTTGAACCTTAAGTATGAACAGAAAAAATTTTATGAATTTTTATCTACAAAATAATTTGCAAATTATCGTGATTTTTACATATTTCGTATAAATTGGAACTTTGAGCACTTATAAAATAAAATTGTGACTTACGATTTTAGATTTTTTTTTATCAGTTAAGGAACAACTTATAAGAAACCTTGTATTAAATTTTCAAGATTTTCTGGGCAGCCAAAAAATTTTTATCGTTATTTAAAAAAAAAATTCTTAAAAAAATTGAAAATTTCAATTGTCTATAAATAGCTCAATAAGTCAAAATCTTTGAAAATCTAATGGTGTATAGAGAACGCTAATCTTAACATTTGGTGAAAATTTAAAGTATTTACATCGATTAGTTTTTGAGTTATAGCAAAATAAAAAATTTGATTATGTCGAAAACTGGTTTTGCGTAAAAACTCCCGTTTTTCCCTTATTTTTTTTAGAGTTTTTCCCGTCGCATTTAAAAAATATTGAAATTTTTTTACTTTTGACCATAGTACCAAATAGATACACTTTCCTTTCAGAAAAGTTGCTACATAAGCAAATCGAAGCATTTTTACTGCCCCAAATCGTGTTGACACAAAAAAAAAAAAAAAAAGTAAAACACACATCATTGTAAAATCAATACATTCTTCACTCCGTTTAGAATCTAAAAATTATTAATAATAAATTAACAATTTTTAATTATACTTGTTCTTTATCGCAGGACTACTATAGTCCACTAATATATTCAATAGTAGAATTGTCTTTTTAAACAATATTAGTACCAGGGCAATGTATTCTACACAAGGAATGAATATTCTTATCCATTAAAGACATAAAAATAATTTATGTGGGATTTAAAGTTTTCAGTTATAATAAAATAAACAATAAATAAACAAATGCAAAAATTAACAACAATTTTGTTTTATTACTATATAATTGAAATTCCTAGGAAATTAGGAATAGAAAATTAGATGAGTTTAATTTACTCCCTTAGAATTTCCTTCAAGTCTAGGTAATAATATATTACAGACTTATTATTTTAAAAACGACTAAAAACAATGGAAAAAAAATTGAGTTTACTGTTTAAGTGTCTTCTAAATAACCAAAAAAAAAAAAAAAAAAGTATATATATTAAAATTAAAATAAAACAAATGTTAACCACATAATTTATACACAAGTAACTATAATAAAATAAATAGTGGGTTTTTTTTAGAACAGTTATATAATAGTTACGAATAATTTGATAATGATGAGAAACAATAAACACGCGATTGATATGAATGAAAAATAAACAAATGTATTATTTGACAGGAGTGTTAATAATAACTTTTTGAACTAATGAACAAATTTAATGGCAGATTTTCATATATATATATATAAATACAAACATATATTTATATATAAATACAAACATATATATATATATATATTTTGTATATATAATATCTAGGTAAATTATATTCTTTCATCGTAATATACGATTAAATTACAAATATATTGGAATGTTTTAACACGTCTTATCTGTACGCTCACTTAAAATATTAATTAAAAACACTAATAGTTTTTTTTTTTTTTTTTTTTGTAAACTTATGTACTTCAATTATGTTCTATTATAACATTTAAACTAACCAGTAACCATGTAAGCCTGCTCTTAATTTACAATGAATGTAAAAAAAAAATATTAATAATACTTCAAACTATGAATTTTCGTCAAATTGTAGAACTACAAAATTTGTGCTGAACTGCAGTAGTAGTATCCATAATTTAGTATATTATTATTAACATTATTAGTGTACGTTACTCAATAAGATGGAGAACAATCGCACACTCGCCTAAGTTTAGATTGCATCACATCGCATAGAGTACTTAATATTTGAGGGTCATCCCCTCGAAGTTAAGTAACATTTAAAAGTGAGAAGGGAACAATATTTAATAATAACTCATTGAAACATAAAAAAAAAGTTAATAATTATAATAAAAAAACAAAATATAACCTTTGATACATGAAAATGGCCATCTTTTTATTTAAATATATGTATTTAAAATAGTTTTAAGATTATAACTTATTTTGCTACGTGAATGGAAATATGATTTTGAAAGCTGGGAAGGAAGAATACACGTAACTACATTTAGGTGAGTGGCGCAAGGATACAAAAATTGGTTTCCTTTCAACTAAAATGTTTATAATATGGTATATTGTTTGTATTGACAACTGAGCGTCAAATGGGTGTTCACAGTTTGTTTTTATTATTATTTTTTTTTTTTTTTTTTTTTTGTAACAAAAAAATTTGTTTTCTTTTTATTTATTCAAGGGGCGATATTTTTATTTAGTATATAGGTAAATTGCAACAATCAGTCCATACAATCCCAATACTTCAGCGAAAATTAGGATCAAGATCATTCCTACGAATAATCTGGGCTGCTGGGCTGTACCTCTGACACCAGCATCACCAACAATACCAATAGCGAAACCAGCAGCTAAACCACTGAAACCTACTGAGAGGCCAGCACCAAGATGAATGAATCCCCTAAAAGAAAAAAATGAGTTTTTATCTAGTGTTTGGTTCCATTCACATTAATTGGAAGTCATATTTATAACTTACTTAAACAAGGAGTATTTATCAGGTTCTTCTAGGGCACCTGCTATTAGGACAGCTACTACAAGACCATAAATAGCAATGATACCAGCCATGACAACGGGGATGATGGATTTCATAATAAGTTCTGGCCTCATTACTGACATGGCAGCAATACCAGTTCCTGATTTTGCTGTACCATACGCAGCACCAAGAGCTGAAAAATTAATTAATTAATAAAACCACAGGAAAAAATAAAGTAAAAATATACTGTAATCTAAATAATACAATTATGTACAACAAAATAAAAATAAATAGTTACCACTAAAGATAATTTTAAGCTTGATAAATTAAAATAATTTATTAATCTATCACTGAATTATATACAAGACATACAGAAATACTAAGAAAATATCAAAACCTTCATTTATAAGTATAGACTTTAACAGTTACTTGTCGATATTTGTTTTTTTTTTTCAAAATAAATTGGATTGGAATGAAATAATATCTGATGGACATTTTGTTATCAATTTTTGTATCCATATTAATCACAGATTTTAATGAAAAATTAATATATTAATTCTATGAAATACTCTACAATTTTTAATAATAAGCAGTATTCATAATTAGGTTAAGCATTAAAAAACCAAAAAAATAACTATTTTAGTATTAGGTACATTCAATTGTATTTTTATTAGTGTTGAATAAATTTAAATTTGTTATACATGAAATACCTATTCAAATTTAAAATAATTGTAGGGATTGATAATTGATGTTTAAATTATAAACCATTTAATTAGTAATGTACAAATTACCTATTAGTTTTAACAGAAGGAAAATATATTATGATATGTATAACTAATATGGTAAATGAGATTTTAACAGTAATAAATGTGATGTAACGACCTAATGATAACACCCATGTTGATAATTACTTGAATATCTGTGTACAATATGAAGAGATGTAAAGCTATACTATAAACAGTTATATTATTAAATTGATACATTTTCTTTAAGTATTATTAAAAATGCTATTAAATAGAAAAGCTGCAGTTTTAAAATGGTTGAAATATAATAAAGGGTGCGGCTCATTAAAAGTATCAACACCCAAAATTATAAAGAACAGCAACATAATACATATAATATAGTTGTATTTAGAAGTTAAGAAATTTTATTGCTAATGAAAAAGTACATAATAAGAGAATAAATATAAAATAGTATATTAATAGCAGAATGGGGTTTTTTTTCATTAAGAAATAAATAGCAAAAATAATTTAAGAGAGATCAACCTATGACTGATGAACGTTTTGTTATTAAAACCCTTAAGATGATCAATCAATTGAGTTATTATAAAAAATTTCACAAACAGAAAAAACCGTAATCCAAAAAATTAAATTTCCCCAAGTTGGGTGGAATATAAGTAAATGACCTTCACGCACCGCGCCCATGATTTTATGAGATTGTTTCGAATGATGTTCATTTTTTGGGATAAAAGATAATATTCATCTGTGACAATGAGATTGAGGAAAATGTATTACAAAATCTGGAGTGTAGACAACTATAGACACTAAGATATGGGTATGCAAGTTTTTAATGAAAAAAGACTCGTACGGGTCACGCCCATGCCTATGTCAAATGTGGGACACATGAGCACACGCGAACAGGTTGCATTCGATGGCCGCCGCCGTCGCTGAAGTAAAAAAAAGCGAAAAAAATCGGATTTTTCGGGACTTAAAGATAAAAATCGGAAATACTAAGAAAACAAGTCCACGTGATGTGATAAGATTTAGAGAAAATGAAGTGGCATCAGACATGATAGTGGCTGATGGTAAAAAAAAAAAAAGTATTCTATATGGCGTTAACCTCGACACAATGTAGGCAACACCAAGGTTTTTCACCGGTGAAATGGGTCGTGAGAAAATTGGTTGAAAAAAATGGCATTTTTTAGGTTTACATGGGGTGGAAAAGTAGAAAGGGAGGTGAAATCGCAGAAGATTGAGTCAAAAGCTAAAATCGATTAGTGGAACGTAGAATATTGTTAATCTCGGATAACGATGGTTATCAGGCCACGCCTAACAAACTCGTATGTAACGCAGCAGGAAAACTTGATTGGCAACAAAGGTCCCGCCGTTATAGATTTAGATCAAGATAATCAACAAGAAACTTTTTGCGGACGATCGAGTTCCTGTCGTATGCATCGTAACCACATCAGAACAGAGCGATAATCCCATATTTACAGACGGCGGCGGCGTTCTGTAGCGGGTGGGTGTGGCGGGCGTGAGATACATGAGTTTTCGGCCGCGGCTTTCCGGCCAAATGTCCCAAGCTCAAGCGTAAATCGATAAAACGCCGTCAGGCGGCCGTACACGTACGTGCGTGTGCGCGCGTGATGACACAAGCGGTGCGGAGAATAATGGCATAGGACAAAAATGAGCTAAGAAATCAAAAACATTTTAAACAAACACCCGTCTGACACAAAAAACACGATACGCGATGTTGGGCAACAACAATAAAACTATACCAGTTCATGCTTACCGCTGAATATGATGGCCGATGCCGCGCCCATGACGCCGAAGAACGGCCCGTAAATTGGATTTGTTTCCGAAGTGCTCATTTTTTCTATCACAAAGTCACGGGATTTAAAAAAAAAGAAAAGAATTTAACTAAAACGTTACGAAAAAAAAAAAAAATAAAAAAATAATGGTCAAACTCAAACGTATAATGCGAGATGAACGGCGGTGACGGCGGCGGCGGCGGAGACGGACGACGACGTTCGATCAGACTCGCGTGCGCGTGGAAAATAGAAAAATCCAACGGGGCTATATCGTGTGAGAGCGCGCGCGTGTGTGTGAGTGAGTACGTGCGGCGAGTGTGCGGCGGTACGCGTTCGCCGATGATAAAAATTTAAGAGACTATGTACACGGCCAGTTACGAAACCAGTAACTAACGGGCTTACGATCGGGCGGACGGGGAGAAAAAAAAAAAACCGTGTGGAACGTACAACGAACGCGGTACACGGTGCTGTCGGTGCGCAGTGATCGTTGCAGTGGTGGTGGTAGTGGCGGTCTGATGATTTTTACGACGGTGGGTTGGTGGCGGTGGCGGCGGCAGCGACAGTGGCGACTGCTGCGGCGAGCCACGAAGACGGTCTGCGGCCTGCAAAACACTGCTCGGCACAAAGATGGCCGCGGGCCTACAGCAGCGGTGCGCGGCGGTCGTTGCCGAACGCTCGCGCGCGCGCCAAATTCAAACACGTCCACGCCCAAAACGCGGCTGGTTGAACGGCGAAAAGAAATATTAGGAGTTCGTTTCATTTTTCAAACGTGTTCGCGATAGACTTACGATCAAGATGTAGAACGCAATACGCCAACACTGTATTTGATATTATAGTCTTGGGTTAGTATTTTTATCGTACGCGTATTTCATCTGCCTTCTTAAGTTAACGCGAATCGTCTGTCTTTACGCGGCCGTGTAGATTTTAGGTGACCTAAAAATCACCACGATACACAAAACATTTTATTTTACGTGTTCCTAGGTTTTATTGTTCACGTATTTAGTATTCCAATTCAGTTAATCTCAAGAATATGGATTTTTTTTTCTCGAATTTTCATCAATTTAAATCCAGTGTAATTTCAATGACACGTTTCTCATACTAGAATAAGTTTTGAATCATAATTAACAATTTTTCAGCACATAAACTTACGACACCTGCATTCATATATATTATATTTTTATTTACGGTAAAAAGACTATTACTTTTCGGTATAAGTTGTAAATAGGCTCTTAAATAATAATTTTTAACTATATTTGTTTTCAGTTTTTCTATATTATTGTATCATACTTGTAATGCATATCCATCCATAAAATCATAGTTTAAAATTATATTAAGGGAAAAATGTAATTAAATTATTGATTAGAAACTTCGATATAAAAAGAAAATTGAGTTTTTTGTTCAATACCGAATGCATGCGACATATTGCGAGAAATTTGGATAAAATTTTCACAAATAATTCACAGATTTCCGATTTTTTGATTACGCATTTTTATCAATTATCCTTCTGTGGAACATAATATGAAATATATTATTTAAAATTGTATTATTGTGTTATGTGTTGTATGTAAGTATATATTTTTACATTTTATACACATGTATAATAAAATATATTTAATATATTTTTTGTATTAATCGTGTGTACTACAACAATATATACAATGTGCCAAACTATGCTAACTGACGTACAAAACAATTTAAATATCTCAAGACAAGGTCATAGCGTATACTGTAGTTTATGTGACTGTAATGAAAAAAAAATTATATTTATAATAACTACTCGGAATCATTAATTGTTATCTATTTAGTTTATACTATATATTTTATTACTATTCATATCGAGTGTTTTTGGATTTGAATAAGATCTGTGCTTTTAAATGTAAGAAATTTAAGAGCTATATAATATTAAAACAATTTCTTTCTTGTTTTTTAAACTGTAATATATTATTACGTATAAGGTATATATATATATTTATCAGTTGATTGATGGGTTTGTAGGATTTGTGAAAAACATTTTATAAGATAATATCATTCTATTTTATATATACACTTATAATATTGTTAATTAATCACATAAATTGTGGATTAAGTTTGACTAAAAATGTCGAGTAGGTACACGTTGAATAATGGAAGGCGAATACCGCTTACTATATTCAATACAAACAAATTGATAATCATTTTACACATTTTTATCTTAAAAAATTATAAAATAATATTTTTATCTATGTAAGTACAATGTTCGTTAAATTCATTATTGCCTATTTTATAATGTAACTGTGTACATTTCTAGCGTAAGTTTTGAATTTCTAATTTAAATTACTTATTTAAAATTTATGATACTTATTTGAATTATTTTTTGACATAATATAGCATATTAATTTATATCAAGATAATTCATGCAATACATATTGCAGGTTTTTTATTAGATAATAATATATTGTATAAATCAGTTAAAATTTTAATCGGATAAGTATACTACTATATGTATCACTATAGTATACTGAGACACAAAAAAAAAAAAAATACAGTAAGAATTAAAAAAAAAATATAATCGCTAATTTTATAATTATTTTCTTTTAAAAACTTTCTATTGGTTTGTCAGTTATTTTGAATTATTTATCAACTAATCATTATTTATTATTTTAATGGATTTCGAAATTATATACAATTAATGATTCATACATTTGACCATGTTATACCTAATTATTTAATTAACCATTAATTTCTTGTATTGTAATAACTACTGTGTTAAAATAAGGAATTAACACAAATATTAACAATTTAACATCTTATTATTTATTTTTTTTAATATTCTTCAAAAATGATAAAACTATAAAACTATTAACATTTCACCTATATAATTTGTATAAAACAAATTGAAATGTCACAATAAGAACTTATAGGTTTCATAGATTTTTTTTATCAGTATCCGTGTAATAAAATATAGATAAAATCATAGAAATCACCACATAGATGTTCTAAAAGTTTTCACAATATTATACGTTCTTTCATCAATAATTTACTAAATGTATACATACTTATTATACATTATCTATACAGATAGTAATGAATATTATTTATTATCTAATATTATTAAGTACATTGTAATTCAAAATATAAGACCCAAATTTAATAAGCCAATGATCTTTACAATTGATCCTAAAATATTATACAAATAAAAAAAAAACATTGAATATAATATATTTTTTTTAAATTCTTTAATTTTTTTCTCTATTTTTCATAATTCTTTATTTATTTCTGTCAAAAACGTAATTTAAATATACCATAACTGTGTATTATAGATAATATTTATAATAGTCTTTACAATATTGAAATATTTTTATGGAGTATTTTCAGAAATAAAAATTTAGAACACAATTAAAGTTTTACCCTTATAATTATCTCTATCATATAAAATATTGTTAATGGCTATTGATTAGATACGAAATTTTTATGGTAAATTTATATTTTTAAAGAAGATATTGATGAGAATTATATCATAATTATCATATTGTAGAGAATTATGTTTATATATATACATGTATGAATAGTATAATGACTTGTAGCAAAAATGAATATGTTTTAAACAATACTTATAGTTATAGTTATAGTTATACTTACATATACCTACTTATATACTAAAATTAAAACTATAAATATTATTTATAATTTACTCGTGTTACGTTATACCCGCAGAATGTATATACTACTGAGTTGAACTATGAAGGTTACCTACAGCAGCTGACAAATAAACTTGCCAAAATTTGTATTGTCATCAACATTAATTTTCAAATTTAAGTCTTATTACAGTTTAGTAGATATGTACACGTATTTGTCAAAACGTTATCTATTTGACTGTTTTTACTCAGGTTGGTTTTAGTTGGATTTTAACTGCGACATTATCACTACTCTCCAGTATACGAATTTCTTAGTAAAATGAATAAATGTTTTAATTTACTAGAGGTACCTATTTTCATAAAGAAATTTACTTATAGTTGTATTTATGCACAAGCTAATATATTATAAAATATAAAGTGATTATAGACTATATCTATAAGAACTATATTTGGACGCATATCTTTGACGTTCCATACACATTTACTGATGTTTATTATTATGAGATACAATTTTAAAAGCTCTTCATTTTAATTCTTGGAGATTTGCCTAAAACTAATTATCTTTAAAATACATGCTGTCGATGTCAACAGTTATTCAAACTCAAAAGTATTAACAAGTTATCACATAATAAATTATTTATATAATTTTTCAATAGAGTTTCGAATTATTTTGTTTATTAAGAAACTAGTACTTTATATTAACACGTATTTAAAAAAAAATGTAAAAATCGGTTATAAAAGACGTTTTATATAAATATTGCTATCTTTAGCCAATTTTTTATGAATCACGGAGGGCAAAAATAAATAAATATATTTAATAGTTTTGTCAGTTTATAATTTCGTAATATATAACTTCGGTTGCCTACATGGCTGACATATATATTAACATTGATTATAAATTATTAATAGTATTATATTATATTTATAGTATATTAATAAAGTATTAATAATCAATGGTATTAATTATGTTTTAATACTTTAAATTATTTTATTTTAATTAATAAAAAAAATGTATTTCATACAATAAAAACTATATTGAAAATATTTTAATACGACCAATTCAAAATTATTTCTAAGTATGATGATAGAATATATCAATCCATAATTACATTATATGAATAGTATGTTCTAATATAGTTTTTTTTTTTAAAAAAAATTTAGTTTTGGTTTTGACTTAAAATTATTGTGACAGTTAAAAAGTAAAATAGCTTTTTAGAATATTAATATTTATGTGTTAAATATACCTAAGTCATAATCATGAACTGTATTCGAAACGAATATGTTATTTTTTAAAATTCTAACAAAAAATAGGTTATTCGTTTCGCTTAGTTTTGAAACTATGTGAAATTAAAACATTTTGTTCTTTTTTTTACATATTAACATGATAATACCAGACAAACAAGATATCTATAGAATAAAAGAAATATTTTTATTTTTATATTTATATTCTAAAATTTTAATTTGTAAATTGAATCAAGAAATTAAGTAAAATATTAGATTAAAAGTTACTATTTACTGCCTACTAATAATAAATACCAATATAATTATTGAAAATTACTGCCCAGAAAACTATTTTCAAGAGACAAATTAAAATACATCTCTAGAATAATATAAAATTTAATTAATTTCTATTTTAAAGTTTTTTAATCAGTTGTAACGTATGCTTCTAAAACATATATGATGAATATGAATGAATACAGTCTCAGAATTATGTCCAAAATGATGAAAGAAATATTTCGATAAACTACTTTGAATCACTAGGTAAATACTTCATCATAGCTGACGAATTTAACGCTTAACACTCCACTTGGGGATGTTTTCAACTAACACAAGGGGAAGAACTCTTCTTATATCACTAGAAAGTTTCAACATAAAAATACTATCACCTCCTCACCCCACATATTGGCCTTCGCATCAAAATAGACGGCCCGATATCCTTGATATTTTCATAGTAAAAATCCCAAGAAACTGTAATACCAATGTCTCTAATATAAACGATCAATCATCCGACCACACACCAATCATACTTGACTTTGAAATGTTCACTTCAAATACCCTCGAAAATACCCAACCTCACGGAAAAATATACTGGCCCACCTTCCAAAAACTCATAGAAATACGTACACAACTCAATCCCTCCTAAAAATTAAACGATGACATCGACAACACTATCCAAAAACTTACATCTGACATACAGGAATGCTCTTTCTTAGCAACCACCTTCAACTCTCACTCTAAAAACTATCCTCTCCCTTATCACATTAAACAACTTATTCAAGAAAAACGCAAAGCTAGATTTCGTTGGAAAAAACACAAATATCCTATCGATAAATATAATTATAATCAATTAAAAAATAAATTAAGCAAAGCACTTCTCCAATATAGCTCCCTCACCTATCATCAGTACATCCAAAACTTATCAACGCACAACTCTTCTCTCTGGAAAGCAACAAAAAAAATATTAAAAACTCGCTCTACTCCATCCCCTTTGCGTAACAAAGATAACTTGTGGGTTATTTCCGATACAGATAAAGCAAATCTTTTCGGCGAACATTTATCTAAAACCTTTACACCACATAACATAGCTATAAGCAACACCCAAAGTAAAATAGTCACACAAACCTTGAACTCAATTTTACCCGTTTCACTCCCGGCTAAGCATACTAGTCCCGGTGAAATCGAATTTATCATATAAAAACTTCATCATAAAAAAGCTCCAGGTTATGATCGCATTACTAACGTCACTGCTAAAAATGTACCAAAAAAAGTAATACTATTTCTATCTTATATCTACAACACAATGCTACGCTTATCTTACTACCCTCTAACCTGGACATTTTCCGAAATAATATTAATACCAAAACCAAACAAACCCCCCGAAAACGTCACTTCATATCGCCCTATAAGCTTACTCCCAACTCTTTCTAAAGTATTTGAAAATATCCTATTAAAAAGACTTCTACCCTTGGCTACCGAAGCAAAAATTATCTATGACACTCAATTCGGATTTAAACCTAAACATTCGACCATACACCAACTACACCGAGTAGTTGACACTATATCCACGTCACTAGAAAAGAAACACTATTGTGCAGCCGTTTTTCTGGACGTGTCACAAGCCTTTGACAGGGTATGGTTTGACGGCCTACTATTTAAATTAAGAAAATACTTGCCTGCACCTTACTTTCTTCTGTTAAAATCGTATCTAACCGACCGCACTTTCATTGTACGCTAAAACTCAAGCATATCTAAATACTTTAGTATCTTAGCTGGAGTTCCCCAAGGCAGCGATATCGCTCCCTTCCTATATAACGTATTCATCCACGACATCCCTAAAACACCCTACACAGAACTCGGCACCTACGCTGACGACACAGCAATTGTGGCCTCCAACGTGAATCCAGCTATGGTCTCTAACATGATACAAAAACACCTTAATATAATCCATCTTTGGACAAAACGTTGGAAAATTAAAATTAATGAATCCAAGTCCTCCCACATAACTTTCATCTTAAACAAAAAAGCAACATGCCCACATGTATCAACGAACAATATTCAAATCTCCACCTGCTCAGAAGTCAAATACCTAGGCCTTACTTTAGATTGTAAACTTACCTGGAACGCTCACCTAACACTCAAACGAAAAGCTTCAAATGCCCGTCTTATATCTATTAAGACCCTTTCTGCGATCAAAAATGAACATAAATAACAAATTAATAATCTATAAATCCCTTCTTAAACCACTATGGACTTACGGCATTCAACTTTGGGGTGCCGCAAAACCCTCCAATAACCGAAAAATTCAAGCCTTTCAATCCATTTCCTCCTTTCCTCTGCACTTTGGTACTTAACAAATAATAATTTTCATAAAGACCTCAAAGTTCACTCCTTAAATCAAATTTCTAAAATTTAGTACACCAAATTCTACACTAAGCTTCACTCACATACAAACCCCCTAATCACAAAACTATTTACGAAAACACTTTCCGATAACCCCCATCGAAGATTAAAAAGGAAATGGTGTAGGGATCTCCTATCCTAACACCTCGAGGGGGGGGGGGGGAAATAAAAAAAAAATAATAAATGACATAAAAAAAAAAAAATTCACGTGCTGGGTGTTACCACTGGGTAATCTCCCATATTCAAATCAACTCACATTCATTTTATATTCCTATGTCCCACCTACTTCTTTTACTCAAATAATTGTATAGATTGTAGATTACTTTACCTAAATAAAAAAAAAAAAAAATCTATTTTACAGATGTCCGTTGGCTCAGCAGAGGAAATGTATTAAAAAGGGTTTTTGATTTAAAAAACGAAATTTTTGAATTTGCTGCAAGTAAAGGAAAAAAATTTGAACAACTTAATGATTCAGAATGGAAAAATGATTTTGTCTATCTCACAGATATTACATTGCACTTGAATTAACTGAATTTACGATTGCAACATCAAAACCAATTATTACATAATTTATTCGACCACATTAAATCTTTTGAAAATAAACTTCTTTTGTGGGAAATCCAGCTAAGAAAAAATAACACTACTAATTTCCCATGTTTGTCAAAATATAATGTTACTTCAACAGAAAAATACGCAGAAGCAATTTCTGATTTGAAAATCCAATTTGATTCGAGGTCCTTAGATTTCAAAGCTAATGAAAAATTGTTTAATTTGTTTTCAATTCCATTTTCATTATCAGTTGAAGATGTCCCAGAAAATATGCAAATGGAGATAATTGATTTACAGAACAATAAAATATTAAAAGAAATGTACATTAATGTTGAACTTTCAATTTTTTATTAAAAATATATTGACACGGAGACATATCCTAATCTTCGAAACAACGCATTAAGAATGATGTCTCTTTTTGGCAGTACTTACATTTGTGAACACATTTTTTCACGAATGAAAATTGTCAAATCTAAAACTAGAAATCGGTTAACTGACTTTCACTTGGAAAATTCACTCAGAATTGCATCGTCCCAGATCCAACCAAATATCGAAAAATTAGTTAGTGAAAAACATTGTCAGTTTTCACATTAAAAATAAAATAAACAATTGTAATTGAAAAAAATGAATATTTATCTATAAATGTTTTAATAACAATAATAATTTGTAATTTTAATTGTACCTTCTTAATTTTAAAAATTGTAATAATAAAACTGAATTTTTATATAAAATACATGTTTTTACTACGAATGCGGCAAGATTTAATAAAAATAATATGTGGCCCACTGCATAAAAAGGTTGAAGACCCCGGGCTTAGTCTATGCATTATACTTTACAATTTTAATAATACTTCAGGCCAAGCTTTTATTTATTTAAAAATAAGTCTGGATTTTACCTGATAAAACCCAGGCTGAGTTTACACATAAATCATTTTTACCGAAAAAAAAATGGTTTGAGTTTATAATTGCTTCGATATTTTATATACCCTACACATCACCTGTGTAGGTACACTATTGGCGTATTTAGTGAATGTGTTAAGCCGCTAGGAATGCTAAGCATCTCCAAGATTATCATTATTATCACCCCAAAATTGACTTATTGTTATTATTTTATTCTAACGATTTTTAAAGCATAATTGTATGATATTAAATTTCAATTAATTATTTATTAACTTATTTCAAATAACAAGTATATATAAAATGGTTAAAAATAATTTTAAATTGTTGCCAATTTAACCTCAAAACTAACTAAGCACTAATGTGTTTAGTGGAAATAATAAAATTCATTATAATATTAATGATTGTTATTTAAACAATAAATTAAATTTCTGATTTTCTGAATTAAATAATATAATTTACCTACAAATATCAAGTAAAATATGGAATTTAACTTACTTCAAAGTCACTATTCTCGTCATCACTTACAATATTTAAACATGATTTACGTGGTACGTCTTGGTCGTTAAAAAAAACTTAACATAATATAGTATCATAATTTCAGCTGGTAGACATGGTCTGCTCCTGATTTTGAATATGAAAACTGGATGTGCAAACTGTGTATTGTACACAGACCCCGGGCCTCATACTGTATTATAGGGGCTCAAAAGATCCAAAGGATGGCATGAAAATATCAATGTATTATTTATTTGAATGAAACCTATATTATTTATTCATTTTACCAATACCTCATGCTCCGCATTCTTTTAGTTTGTTACATTATGTTCTCATGTTTAAGTCAGATTATAAATATTATAAAAAAAATGATATTAAAATAACGTGTACTAGTTGTTATTATTATTATATTAGTTATATATATTTATTATATTTTTGTATGTATTTTTTACGTATTATATATTAGCTATGATATTAAATACTTTTTAAATAAATTACTAAATGAAACGACAAATAAAAATAAAATACGTAATAATTTAATGCATTTTAACATACAGCCAATATCTCGATAATCTCAGTGGAAAATTGTTTTTTATAGATAGTACGTCAAAAGCAGTTAAAAATTATGCGACTTCTGTTAAATTACTGCGTAATGCTGCTGAATGTGCTTGTATACACGTATGGTTTTCAATTGAAAATTTTGCTTTAACTGATGGCGTACATTTGTGGTTCATTGGTGCATGGTTTTTTTAAGTCTAATGTAAAAAAAATAATAATAATATATCATTGTTCAATTATTATTATTTGTCAGTTTGTTATAATATATAAATGAGTTTTAATAGTTTACGATAAGATCGTACACAATTGTGCACGTACAATGTTTAGAGCACATATACATAAAGTATATTCGCATAGGTTCAGCCGGGCAGTCATTTGGAGTCATTTATGTTTGAATTTATTAGCAACTGAGTTGATCCAGGTATTCTGTTCAAATGAATATTCTATTCACACTACCCATTTCGAATTTACCGGGTTGGTAAAGGCCCAGAAACAGCAAATGTACACTCTGCTGTTACGGGTTTTATGCACGATGTCATTTAACTTTAATCAACATGTTTGATGTGTTCCATGAATGGATAATATATTTTAACAATTATGTCGTATACAATGCTGGATATAAAGTATTTGACGCCCGGGGCAAATACAGTTTTTGCGCCCTGTGTCCCTCCCTCCCTTAAATTCACAAATAATATACTTACATTTCTAATTAGTAAGTAAATAAGTACTTTCTGAAGTCTGAAACTGATGTATCACTAATTGAGGTATTATTAATATCTATATAATACCGTATTATATATTATGTATATATATATAATTAGAGATGTTAAAATACCGTATTTTATTTTGTTGTTGTATAATACCGTATAATACCGGTATTATACCTGTATTATACCGTATAGAACCTTCCAGTCCCTCAAATTATTGGAAATTTAACAGAGGTTATAAACCTATTATTAATTATGAAATACGAATCATTTAAAAAAGGAATAATTTAAAAAATGACTATAAGGTCAGAAAACATATAATACAAGATTTAATTTAATAATTTTAATGGATATTTTTAGAATGCGTACTTTCCTTACTCATTGGGAACACATGATATAATAATAATTAATAAATGATAATAATAAATAATAATTTTATATCTAAATATTTTTAATCGTGGTAATAACTAAAAATATCGCCTTAATTCTTTTTTTTTATACCGTCTGTATAAAATAATTTTATACCATGTGTATAATACCTTGTATAATACAGTTTTATACCACTGTATAATACAAACTCACATCTCTATATATAATATATAATATTTCATAATGTATACATTATGAGTATACATATAGACCCGGTTTTTATAGTGTATAATATACATAAAACTATAAAAAAAAATACACAACTATTCTGTTGATTATTATTATCTGTCAGTTGTTAAAATTTCATACTTCATTGGAAATAATTATGAGTTCAAAGTAAACTGATAGCCATGTAGGCCGTAAATGAATGAAATAATCTTTTACAATTTTAATTTATATAAAGTAAAAAGCTTTAGATATTAAGGCACTCAGGAGTAAGAACCACCGCTCGCCCACCTCCCCTAGATCCGGCATTGATCATACTAAAGAGGACACGTATGGAAAATTCTACAACAAATAATGTCGTATTTAGGTATAGTTATATAATTTGAATTTTTATAGATAGACCGGAATGACGAGCATGATGACAATACGCTGGGAAGTGTAAGAAGAAAATATAATAATAATGATATTGAGCATCTTTTGGATCAAAAAAAAAAAAAGAAAAAATTGTCTACTACAATATATCAGCGTACACAAATATGCAAACTAGACGGAAAAATTGAGTCGCATTATTTATCACATTGCGTTGTTTAAATTTAGATTATAATTTTACATACATGCTTGCGTTTGATCATAATACGTGTAATATGATAAATTTTTACTTGATGGTCGATTTTAAATATGCAAGAATTACTGAATAGTACAATAAAAAGTATATATATATTTATAGTTATGTATATAAATCATGTGTGTACAATAAACACAATGAGCATGGTGAAAACAGCTAAATTCCGTAAATTAGTCCCTACTCAGATGCTTCTTACTAGGAAGTACACTCACAAGAATAAATTACTATTTTCCATTTAAGGTAGACGGATTTAACGACGTAATGCGCGAATGAAAGTTAAAAAAAAGTATACAATTCTTTAATAAAGTAATACAATAGTCTACAAATAATACATATAAATGCGATTGAAAATCGAACAGTTTACCAACTTTATATAATTTCTCAAAACTACAATTTTCATATATTTATTTAGTCAACCGACTTCCCAGGTTAGATATTATATCCTATCCTGATTAATATATATTAATAATACTTGCAATCAGTTATCATTTTCTGCAAGCTATATATTTTTTTTTTTTTTTTTATTTGTTATAAGTAAATACACAATCTGTAAATTATATTTTTTTTACAATAAGCGTATGGGCGATATTAATATTAATGAGCGTGAGTTGACCGATAAAAGAAGTCACCCAGCGGTGACACTTTTTAGCTTGACTATTTATTATTTAATGGTTAATTTGACTGGCGAGATCTCTGCACCAACGGCGAGCCAGTCGTCTAGGAGGATTTCCAGGAATAATGTTTGAGTTGAGTTCTCTTATAAGAGGATTTGGATTGTTGATTAAGCGGGATCGGAATCGTTTGTAAAAGAAAGATGCAGTTTTGGATACGGTGTTAATGTGAAGATCGGAGTGTAAAGTGTGGTTGGAAACATAATAGGGTGCGCCCGTTATTAGGCGGAGCGAGGTAGACTGGAATGCTTGAATTTTTTTAATGTTTGATGGCTTGGCTGTTCCCCATACTTGTATGCCGTAAGACCAAATAGGAGTTAATAACATTTTGTATAGGTTTAGTTTATTTTTTAGATTGATTTTTGAATTTTTATTTAGTAAAAAATAGAGGTTTCTACGTCTTTGGTTAAGTAATAGTCTCTTAATTTTTATATGGTGGGCCCAGGTGAGTCGCTTGTCAAGATACATACCCAAGTACCGGGCATTTGCAGTGATAGGAATTTGAGAGTTGTTTAAGGTTAATGGGGGAGAAATGCCTTTACGGAGAGTAAATGTTACGTGCGAGGATTTGGATGTGTTGATTTTGATTCTCCACTTGGTATACCAGGTGGATAGTAGATTAAGGTGGTTTTGAAGGTAGTTTGAAGCTGTGACTGGGTCAGTATGTGTGGTAAAGATAGCTTTGTCGTCAGCGAATTCGGCTACAGATGTATTAGAAGTGATTGGTTGGTCAGCTGAGAAAATGTTGTATAGGATCGGAGATAATATTGCGCCTTGGGGAACTCCCGCGAGAATTGGGGATAGTTTAGAAGTTTCGCTGCCTACTCGTGTAGTGAAGTGGCGATTTTCCAGGTAGGACTTGAGGAATAGGTAGTAAGGAGGAGGTAGTAGATTTTTTAATTTGAATAGGAGGCCAGAATGCCATACGCGATCGAACGCTTGAGCGACATCTAAGAACACTGTGGGGCAGTACATTTTTTTTTCCAGTGTTAGGGAGATAGTATCGACTAATCGGTGGATTTGATGGATAGTTGAATGGGAGTTACGGAATCCGAATTGGGTGTCGGGTAGTATGTGTTTTTCGTTGATAATAGGCATAATGCGTTTGAGGATAAGTTTTTCACAGAGTTTTGAAAAGAATGGTAAAAGACTGATAGGACGGTATGAGGAGGTATTTTCGATTGGTTTGTCGGGTTTAAGGAATAAGACAATAGTTGATAGTTTCCATTGTAGAGGGAAGTAAGAGAGTCTAAGAATTGAGTTCATTATGTATGTGAGGAGGATAATGGCTTTTTTAGGGAGTTGACGTGCTATTTCGGCGGTTATTAAATCGAAACCTGGAGATTTTCGAAGTGGAAATAATAGTATACATTGGGAGATATCATTTGGAGAGAAAGATTTAGGGGGCAAGTATACAGGAAGCGGAGTTGTTAAGAAGTCTTTAACTTCTTCTGTGAATTGTGGGTTAGAGATGTCAGGATGAGGTTGGAAGACAGAGGCTAAGTGAGTACGAAACAGTTCAACTTTTCCTAAGTCGGAAGTACACCAGGTATTATCACTATTTTTTAGAGGATATGAAGCGACTTTTTGTTTAAGGCAGTTACGAGTGGCTCTCCATAAGGATCCGTTTTTTGTTACGAGAGATGCGGTCCAAGAGGAAAAGGAATCGGATCTTATTTTGGATAGAGTGCAAGCTATATATTAAATAGATAACAATAATGTGTACGAGTTGAGAAATCATTTTTTGATAACTTTAAGCTAAAATTAGAAATTAGGATAAAGAAGTTCATGAATATCTTAATATACACACGGGAGAAGTGGATGTCCATAATCGACTTTCCACTAAGACTAAAGTATTTGAATGGTAGTTTTATTTAGAATACATTTTTTTTTAAATAGTTTTTACCATTAAGGTAATTCTAATTTTAAATCTTAGAAGGAATCCTTTTTCTGACTTTGTTGTTTTATAATATGTAGATTTCAAAGTTATAATAATAATACTACAGATTAAAATAAATTAATTGTTTTGCAAAACCTTATACATTAGCGAAAAATATTCATATACATTAGATCTTGTAAACAATAAACTATTTTGAATTTAAATGATAAAATCTTTCATACATAAATTATAAAAACGCCAATTCGAAATCGATATAACGATTTACCGTCGTATCCGACGTGCAGTGAGTGATTAATTTTTCACTATTTATACGAAAGTATACCTTTTAGTTTTCATTAATTATTTATCTTATAACATTTTTTTTTTATTATATAATTTTGAATTATAGCCAATGATTCTGTCGTATGTTCTATATTTTTATTGTAAAAAACTACTACTCTCTATTATATTATGAAGCTGTTATGGATATTACATGTACGAAGGGAGATGATATAGGAACTGTAGAATGTCGTGTATATAATGTACGCATGCAGAACGATTGCAATATGAATCGTTAATAATTGATTAATTATAGTTTAAAATTGTCATTAAACGACGGCAATGACTTTTGGACGGTCCGTTTCTATATTTGAACGATAACGTTGCATACTCATCATTGTATTCACATTACATTGGTACATGTGTAACTTTTACAAGATGTTATGTAAAATACAATAGTGAAATACTGTTGTTCATCGCGGACAAAGTACACTTTTTATATTATAATATTATTTTTTTTTCAGCAATGGACACCTCTGTTCAGTGGTCATTTTCTAGGTTCTAGAACACTTTGTACGCTCTTAAAGGCAGATATCATCTTTACTTTCATTTTACTTTTACGGTACTATTGTTTTCTGAGGCGGATTCAGACAAAGATAAAGAAGAGGGATTTTAAAAATCAAAGGATGAACATTTAAGATATCTAACAGATTAGGTGAGATAGAAGTTATTGGGTTGATACCTGCCAAGGATTAAAATAGTTTAATCAACTATTTATTTAATTTATTATATGTATACTTTAAACCATGGCTGGTACGTCTAAAACTGTAAAAAAAAACCATGAGTCCTCATAAATGTTTTAGAACGCTGCGTCTGTAACTGGTTCACGAGTTCCACAACCGCGATGCATGGTACGTATGTACGTACATAGACGCAACTAGATTTCAAATATTGGGGGTGTTGAAATTTCTGAATATAAAATTGATGGTGTATATACTGTATTTATTATAGTTAGACTTAAAAAAAAAAAACCAGGTGCGCCAAACACCCTGTTACGCCTATGCATAAGTAAACTACATCATCTCTCCAATTTTTCAAGAACCACCGTGACTTTATACCAACAACGCTAGGGAAAACATAATGTCGGGTGTGAATTATTTAGGATACTACATTATTAAAATATTAATCGTATCAATAGACGGTTGCGATCAAATGGAACACATAAGGTTTTCGCACTGCGTCCGTCCAAAGAGCAAACACACCGTAGCAAGTGACGTTCATGTAACGAGACGCGAAATCATAAGACTCGTCTTACGAAAGCGACGACGGCATGCGGCAGCGCGACACGGACCGGCCTTTCGACGGACGACCGATCAACCGGTACCCGACGGACGTCACGTTTCCGCGGGGATTCGCATGGAAAGCGAAATACGACGACCGATAGAGCTCGTTGGCGGGCCGCCGAACAGCATTTCGTCGGGAACAAATCGAGCCGTCACCGCACTCAAGACTCGACCGGCGACCATATGATAACCGTCACGACCGTGATGAGGCTGCAGTACCAGCTGTTGCTGATAATGTCGTGTGCCGCCATCGATGGGCCGGTCGACCGGAATTCGACAGATCGGCCGAATGGAATTTAGTGACCGCAGACGATTGCGAGAAAACCAGATAACGAATAATATACAAGTTCCCGGACGGTGTAGTTCCGTACGGCCGCCACTGGTCGAGGACAGGGAAACGCCCCGCTTGGCGGATGGGACACGTTCACGGGAGACGATCGATTTCGGTTATCGCATCGCGTACGTACACGGCGCGCTCTCCCGGTTCGCGCGCGACCGACAGTGTGACCAACGGGTCGGTTTCGTGGAAGCGGTTGGTGTCGCGGCGTCGACGACAGAGCGTGCGTGTGCTATGTCGTCGGTGCGCGCACGACAGAGACGGAGACTCGACGACGATAGTGCACGACGAAGAAAAAAAATACGAAATTGACGAAAAGGAATAAAAAAAAAAAAAACAATAAAGGCGTAATTAAATAAAATTCTCCGAGTCAGTCAGACTAGAGTCCTGAGGCGATGTTGTTTATGTAGCGGGTGAGTGTGTGTGTGTTTACGTACCACGCCGGGCCGGTCGTCGTTCGCTGACGGTGAACAAGTAGAAGAAGAAAAACCCTTCAACAACCGACGAACTTAACGTGAGTGTCTGTGTGTGTGTGTGTGTGTGTGTGTCGTTGTCTCGGCCAATAGATAGCGTCGTGATAATATTGTAGCGGTGTGTACAAGGCAACGTACTCAATGCTCGAGTTCCGAAAATCCGTCGTTATGTCCGCTGTCGTCACGTTCTGAGTCTCTGAGACCGCCAAACAACCACCGAGAATCAAGAATTCCCGTGTCGGTGACGATTTGAATGACTCCGTCACGCCACGGTCTCCAGGTACGATCAGTTCTCTCCCCACTTTCGTCCCTCGGGAATGACTGAGCTATCCCTTTCCCTGTGATATGGGGGAGGGGCTGGACTAGGAAGTCCGCTGATAACCGCCGCAACGGGATTTCCCTCTTCATATCGTTCTAACGCCAACGAAGTGCCTGTCCCCCCAGGGTGGAGGGTTGCTGCTCAGATACTGACAGGAAATTGTCCATTAAAAATCCGAACGAATCAAAAGTTGCTACCATTGTTATTGTTGCTGTCTTTGTAGTGTACGATAGGTATGCGTTCAATTTTCCACTAAATGAGTGACAACCTTACAAATCACTGCACTATGTTCCGATCTTTGATTGCTCTACTCCCTTACCACATTTTGTTTGCCTCAACATAACTCAATTTTTTTTTTCCATTATGTTTTATAGATTTTCAAAGATTGGGTCTAAAGTTTATTGTCAAACACTTTTTTTACAACTATAATCATGCCAGCCGTTAGAGGAGATGGTATGCGAGGTCTTGCTGTCTTTATTTCAGATATCAGAAATTGTAAGTTAATATTTACCATTTTATGTGTTAAAATCATAATAGAGTTACAGATTGAGTAGTAGAGTAATAGACAGTGGCATCATTATTGTACATTTTTATTAAAAATAATTGGGTGTTTGATTTTTTGCTATAATAACAAAAAATAAATACTGTAGAACTGTGTCATACATTATATTTTTACCTATATTCACATTTTAATCTTGGTCATAATTGGATTTATACACTTAGAAACAGAATGTTTAATATTTAATTATAGATTTGATGTGTTTAGATTTTCTCAAATTTTTAAGTTGTTTTTTCTTATAAATTGTGTCTTATTTAATTTAAATATTTTAGACATTTACATTTTAAATGTGTATAAAATGTTTTAACTGTTATTGATATATTTTTTTTTTTTATTGCTTGAAATTGTACATTAATAGTATTTTTAAAATAAACAGACAGCTACTGTGACTAGAGATAATTGTTTATCTATTGATAAAATATGTTATGCAGTTATTTTCTTGTGTATTATAAATGTGTAATATTTTAAATTGAATGTAATATGTGTATATGATACAACTAATATTCTGATAATTTTAATGATATTGTTTTTTTTAAATTTATTTTCACCAACATTTTTTTTATATTTTATTTATATGATGATGATTTTTTTTTAGGTAAAAGTAAGGAGGCAGAAATAAAGAGAATTAATAAAGAATTAGCAAATATAAGGAGCAAGTTTAAAGGGGACAAGACATTAGATGGATATCAAAAAAAGAAATATGTATGTAAGCTCTTGTTCATATTTCTATTGGGTCATGATATTGATTTTGGCCATATGGAAGCTGTTAACTTGTTATCTTCCAATAAATATTCTGAAAAACAAATAGTAAGTTTATTTATTATATAGATTTTTTATTATTTCTTCTTATTAAATTTATTATTTGATAAAATAATAAGTAATTATGATTTATATAGAATAACTAAATTGTTTAAAGTCAATTTTCTGAAATTTAATTCTTCATTCAATATTATGTATTATGTTTGTAGTTAATGAATTATTACATAGGAATTTGTTAAAAAATGTATATATTCATTAATGAAATTTCATCTTCTGATATGTTTGTAGTTAATTAAGTGGCATCATATTAAGATGAAACAATGTAAAGTTGACTTATTTTATATTGATTGCTTAAAAATGTCAATACCCCAAATTTAATTAAAACCCCATTGAAACTTATATTTTATAATGTGTTTGATATCTTAATGCTTTGAATTTTTTTGTTTTATTTTGAGATTTCTAGAAAGGTAAATAACAATAATCTACTATAAACAATTAATATATGTATCTTAATTTCAAAATGTTATGAAATTTATATTTATGAGTTATTTTGAAATTGCTATAAGTTTGAACATTTTAATTGTTGTAATCTTCTATAATTTCTAAATTTTTACTTGTTAATTAACTTACATATTTATATTTTAAGTATTTAATGGTTATATTTTGTTCTTTTTTAGGGTTATTTATTTATTTCAGTACTAGTAAATACAAATAGTGATTTGATTAAACTTATTAATCAGAGTATTAAGAATGATCTGCAATCTCGGTAAATTAATTTTTGAATAATAGTATAAGCTTATTTTCATGATTATACATATATTTATTTTTTATTTTTTTCATTAGGAATTCAATTCATGTAAATTTAGCAATGCAATGTATTGCCAATATTGGTAGTAGAGATATGGCTGAAGCATTTGGTTATGATATACCAAAACTGTTGGTTTCGGGGTTTGTATATTTAAATTTCATGAACTAAATATTTTAAAACATTAAACTGATTATATATTATATTTAGTGACACTATGGATGTTGTCAAACAATCAGCTGCTCTATGTTTTCTTCGATTATTACGTACCAACCCTGATGTAATACCTATAGATTCAAATGGTGCCAGTGAATGGACATCAAGAATTGTTCACTTATTAAATGATCAACATTTAGGTGTAGTCACAGCTGCTGTTTCTCTTATTGATGCACTTGTTAAACGAAATCCAAAAGAATACAAAGCTTGTGTCAGTTTTGCAGTTTCAAGACTTTCCCGGGTAAATGAGAATATATTAATTTAGTGTTTATAATTGTAGTAATTTTTATATTTCATATAGATTGTGACTGCTAGTTATACAGATCTTCAAGATTATACCTATTACTTTGTCCCAGCTCCATGGTTATCTGTTAAATTACTTCGACTTTTACAAAATTATTCTACGCCTGGTATGCATTTAATTTAAACTATTATATTAGTAATAAAGTATTTTTTTTTAAATTTTTTTTTTTCTTGTACTCTTACAGAAGATGCAGGTGTAAGAGTTAGGTTGAATGAATGTTTAGAGACTATTTTAAATAAAGCACAAGAAGCTCCTAAATCAAAAAAAGTGCAACATTCCAATGCTAAAAATGCTGTACTATTTGAAGCTATTAGTTTGATTATTCATAATGACAGGTATAACAATATTAATCAATGATTATTATTTAAATGAAATTTAATTATTTTTTCTACCTTTTACATTTTTATACTTATTTTGCAGTGAACCAAATTTACTCGTTAGAGCCTGCAACCAACTGGGACAATTTTTATCTAATCGAGAAACAAATCTTAGATATTTAGCTCTGGAGTCTATGTGCCTTTTGGCAAATTCTGAGTTTTCACATGAAGCTGTAAAGAAACACCAAGAAGTTGTTATATTGTCTATGAAAGTAAGTTGCTAATTGACATTAAAGTTTTTTTTGTTTTTATATAATATTTGTATTTGTCATTAGATGGAAAAAGATGTTTCTGTTAGACAGCAAGCAGTTGATTTATTGTATGCTATGTGTGACAAGTCAAATTCTGAGGAAATAGTTCAGGAAATGTTAAATTATCTGGAAACTGCTGATTACTCAATAAGAGAAGAAATGGTAAATATTAAAGATTATTATTATTATTATTTTTTTTTTTTTATAATTTTATTACATTTATTTTTGTTATGTAGGTATTGAAAGTAGCTATATTGGCCGAGAAATATGCTACTGATTATACATGGTATGTGGATGTTATTTTGAATTTAATTAGGATAGCCGGTGATTATGTTTCCGAAGAAGTTTGGTACCGTGTTATTCAAATTGTTATTAATAGAGATGATGTACAAGGTTATGCTGCAAAGACTGTATTTGAGGTGCTATAATTTATTATATTATATTATTTTTATTTTATAATAAGATCCATATTATTTACTATACTCTTATGTAAATTATAGGCTCTTCAAGCGCCTGCTTGTCATGAAAATATGGTCAAGGTTGGTGGGTATATACTTGGAGAGTTTGGAAATTTGATTGCTGGTGATACTCGATCTGCTCCAAATGTCCAATTTCAATTATTACATTCCAAGGTAAAAATAAGTAAATATGATGATTTTTTTAATGTTTGATTTATTTAACAATATTTTTGTGTTTATAGTACCATTTGTGTTCTCCAATGACTCGGGCATTATTATTGTCAACTTATGTTAAATTCATTAATTTGTTCCCTGAAGTAAAAACCACAATTCAAGAAATTCTCAAACAAGACAGCAATTTACGAAGTGCTGATGCTGAACTACAACAGCGAGCATCAGAGTACTTACAGTTATCAAAAATTGTATCTACTGATGTGTTGGTATGTTGTTTTTGGAAAATATATTTAATTTGGTAATTAGATAATTTGAATTTTGTCTTTTGTCTATTTAAATTTGGAATAATATAGCATCCTGAACCTTGGATTTTGTTATTAATTTTATCTATGCCATTTAAAACATTCTAATTTTATTGACATGTTTACTATTAGGCCACAGTTTTAGAAGAAATGCCATCTTTCCCTGAACGTGAATCATCAATATTAGCTGTCTTGAAAAAGAAGAAACCAGGTCGTGTACCAGAAACTGAAACACAAGAAAATAGTAGTCCCCAACCTTCTCCTATAAACCATCAAAATAGTCATGTTAATAATCACACAAATGTAAGAGATGTTAAAAATTATAAAAAATTAAAAATATATTATCCTTTAACTATAAATTTTTCAGTCTAACAGCAATTCTGCAGATCTATTAGGGTTATCAACACCAATTGCATCTTCCACACATTCTAGTAATGCTAATGTATTAGTTGATGTTTTGGGAGATTTATATGGTGGTGGAGGATCAACTGGTTCAAACCCATTGAATGCCAGTCAAAATAATTATAATCCTAAAAAGTAAGCTTCTTTATATGTATATAAATATTATTTAATTTTAAACTCATTTTTCATTTATAGATTCATTTGTAAAAATAATGGAGTATTGTTTGAAAATGAATTAATTCAAGTGGGTGTAAAATGTGAATTTAAAAGAAATTTGGGACGTCTAAGTCTGTTCTATGGAAACAAAACTACAATACCATTGCAGGTAAATTTTTCAATCTTAGTACTTAACATTAATTTTTACTTATCAAGCCATTTATTTTTTCAGAATTTTACTACAGTATTATCTAGTCCACATCTTTGGGTCACAAAATTGGCTGTTCAAATTAAACCTATTGAGCCAATTCTGGAAGCTGGTGCACAAATACAACAGCTAGTTATTATTGAATGTATAGAAGAGTATACAGGTAATGTTTTATACTTTTAATTTTTCAGATTGTATAATATTTGATTAATATCAGATAATATTTATTAAATTTGGTTTTTAGATGCACCTGTTATTAATGTTTCATTTGTGTACAATGGTGTCCCACAAAATGTTTCCGTCAAGCTGCCAGTGACTTTAAATAAATTCTATGAACCAACTGAAATGAACAGTGAGTCTTTCTTTGCTCGGTGGAAAAATCTTGGCAGGTAATTTACAATAATATATATAATTTATATTTGTGTATACTACATATACTGTATTAATAATATTCAATTCATTTTTTTCTCTTTTAATTTAATTTATTTCTTATTTTATTTTTCAGTAATCATGATCCACAAAAATCACAAAAAATATTTAAAGCATCACAACCAATGGATCAGGTATCGACTAGAACAAAACTTTCTGGATTTGGTATGCAGTTATTGGATGGCATCGATCCAAATCCTGACAATTTTGTTTGTGCTGGTATTGTTCATACCAAAACACAACAGATTGGATGTTTGTTGCGTTTAGAACCCAATAAACAAGCTCAGGTATGTATTTTTAGCTGATATTGAAAAATCTAAAATATGTACAAGTATATGCCAATGATTGAATGAATTAAACAAATAAAAATATATTAATAGTACCTTGTTCAACATTCAATAGAAAATAAACATTGAATTCAAAATTTAAATAAACAGCAACCTCAAATTGTACAAAAAAAATATAATAATATTAATAATATTGTTTATAAATAAATAATAAATGTAATGTACTTAAAAAGAGTAATATATTTTCCCGATCTGTATATTAAAACTTACGTTTTAAATTGCAGAATCCCATACAGTCTTAATACGAATCTACTAAGATGAACAAATGGTAATTTATGTAATGGTGTGACAGTTTAAATGTAGATTGATTGCCTTTTGATTATAGTAACAATAGATAATAAATAAAATAATTGACCAAGAAAAAGTTTATAGAATTATTATTGTGCCTACAATATTTATTAATTTCAATACATATATAATGTAGCTCTTGTAATAGATATAATATTAATTTTTTATTATTTGGATCTATTTTTCAGTACTGTGTAATTTAGTACTGTTGATTTTAAATAATCCTTCTTAAACACTTGATATATTTAACTATTTTTACTTCTAAAATTATAAATATTTTAGAAATTACAAGTTCAGTCATGAGTATCAAAAATTAAAATTTTTCTTATTCTTTATAAACAAATAATTGTGATATTTGAATATAATAAAATTAATGTTACTTATAAGTTTTTTTTGTTTTTTTAGTTTATTTACTTTTTATTTTTATAGATGTATCGTCTGACTGTAAGGTCCAGCAAAGAACCAGTGTCTATTGAAATTTGTGATCTGTTAGCTGACCAGTTTTGAAAATCTGGTAATAGTTAATAGTTATGGTAAAAAACATACTGAAATATTAAATGTTTTATTTCATTATTAATTATTATTATTATTATTATTATTTTTTTTATGGTTTCGAATTATTGTTTTTTATGCACACACACACACACTTGTCACATATACATACAACTATAACATCATATGCAATTATAAAAATTTAATTAAAGCATTCTAAGTCTTAGATCATATAATTATTTTATAATTTTTTGTCTAATTTATTTGTGATTTTAAGTTGTATGTGTATGTGGCATAACAAGTGATGTCTGGACCCCAAAGATGTTAAGTGGTAAAAATATTAAAATTATATATATTTATTTATATTGAATTTTAACTTAAATTTAAGTTTCTTTTTTTAATTATTTTATGAAAATAGTTATTTTTATTTTTAACATCCCAAAACTGAAATGAACGACAGTATTATAAGTAATTATTTTTTCTTGTTTTCTGCAATCTTTTTAAAATTGAAATTTCTGGAAATTTAATAAAAATTATTTGTTAATGTTGATTGTAATGATTGTTTTTTTTTTCATTCATTTTCTTCAAAACTAGATTACATTGTTTTTTTAGAAGTTACCACAAAGACCATTAACCAAAGTAAATTTTAATATGCTTATTTGATAAAATTAAGACATTTAATATTACATATTATTAAAATAAATTATAAAAAATTAATTCTTACATGAATTACATTGTAAGTTTATGCATATATATTAGAGTAGTACATTTAATATGCCATTAATTTTATCCTACACAGTTATTGTGCAAAATATGTCTTGTAACGTATAGAATATAGACCTATTTATTACAAATATTGTTTTAGTCATTAGGCTAGTACTATATTTATTATGCCATTTTATGAGTATATTTTATATAATAATAATGTGCAAAATTGTTGTCTTAATCAGTCCGAAAAAGTTAACAAGTGATATTTTTTATTAGTTAAAAAAAATAAGGAACTGCATATTCAAAAAGTTATATAAATTACTGTTGTATAGGTGATTTGATAATCTATTTTATTTTTGCAATTTATCTGATAAGGAGGTTTAGATGTATCATAAATGTATTAAATAATAATTTAACTATCCTTTCATTATTTTTTTTTTTTTTATCATATTCTTATTATTATTTTTTCTTATTCTTAATCAACCAAATGAATATAAATAATTTTATAAATTTTTTTTTTTTATCATTTTCCAATTGAAGGGGTTTCAACATGTGCTTATTCTTATTAATTACTTGTATTAAAATATCCATAAATATATTTAATTTATGAGTAGATTAACAGGAGATGTAATGGGGAAAAAGGTTTACTTGATCTGTTCTTTTTAATATTGTAATACAATTTTTTTTCCACTTCTACTCTCCATTTATAATATACATTCAACCATAGTAAATTAATTATACTTATTTAATTGTATTCACCTGATGTTCTATAAGAACTATAAGGATATATTATTAATTTATTTTAACCTAGTAGCTTTATTTATAGTATAACCATTCATTATAGAATTAACATTTTATAATTAATGGTATAATTTATAAATTATTTATATTATTAATTATTATTATTATTATATCATTCTATATATGACAATATATTTATATACTAAATTATCATATTGTATAAACAATTTAACTTAACATGTGATCCATCCTTTTATCCTAATTATTTATTTATATAGAATATTTTATTTTGTATTAGACTACATTTGATAATTGTTTAAAAATAAATTCTCACAGAATATGATATTACAAATACTTATGCAACTATTAGTAATTATTTATTTTTAATGTCCAACTTACATTATTTTATACCTCTTTTTTTCTATATTTAATATATAGATGCAATTTGTCTTTATCAAGTAACTTAACCTTTGAAACAGCGGTAGAAATATGTACTATTGACAACAGGTATGTACAGGTAATATACTTATATGTATATGGGGCCCATGTTATTAATAATTAATATACAATATATTATACTATTATTATATATTTTGTGTTATGTTAATCTTTTGTTCTTTAGATAGAATATTGATACATAATAGAAATATTTTGCTATTTATTATTATTTTTATTGTTTTCATTGTTTTATTTATATATTATTATTTTTATTTTTATTATTATTGTTGCTTTAATCGCAAATATTTTCATTTGTCAGATGATGCATATAGTTTTCAAATATTAAGTCATCTTTTGTAAATCCGTATAGTTATTTTATATTGTGATTAATTAATTGTCCATTTTCATATGTAATAAACATGTACTCATATCCAGTCTGTTTATAATTTTCATATTGTATGTAGAATGTATTATTTATATTATACGTATTTATCGTATGTGCAATATTTGTGAACCATTTTAAACCTAATCCTGATTTTTGTGTTGTGTATCGCCATGAACTGTCATTTTGTGCTATTCAGTATTGGACTAAGAATTAATCTAAAAATTTATATTTTTTTAAATTGCGTTATGAATTCAACTAGACAACGTTGTCCTTAATGCTTATCGTCAATTGGTGTTGTTACATTGTGACCATATTGTTGTTATGGACGTTGTGATATTTCAGATAGTACCAGTAAAGTAACGCAGGGGTGGTTTTAGTTATTTGTCTTGGGAGGGGGCCAATATTTTTTGTTAGGTAAATATTTAAACTATAGTAAAATTAGTCAGCAAGTATATAATATAGTAAAAATTAGTGTATTAAATGTAGGTATTGAGTTATTATTTAGGTAGTGTGAAGTAGGTAGAACTGTAGTTCTAATTACACTTTCCTATTATGTTATCAATTTTTAAAACTTCTTTATCCGATAATAATTAATTTGGATCAAAATATTACTATATGAATACATAATAATATACATTTTTACAAATTTATGCATATGCATACATTTGACATCGATGGAAATATTTGATGAAATGAAAACCAAGATGTCTCGTCTTGGGAGGGGGGCATGGCACCTATGCCCCCTCTCTAAAAGTAGCCACTGAAGTATCATAATATTGATTATATTTTTTTTTTCATACCGATAAAAAAATATCATTCCAAGGAATGGTATCGAAACATTTATTTACCACTATATATCGGTTCAACTTCAAAGTACTCAAATCGAATAATTTTTTTCAAATAAAATTGAGTTATTTAAGCGTAGAGGGGCTTATCCCCACTCAAGACCGATTTCCAGTCTATTGTTTATTTATTTTGGTATTCTTTCTCAATGATTTAAAATTGTTTATACAATAAATTCATTTTTATCGAGCTTATATCGAGGCTTTTAAGTAAAACATTGTTTCTTGTACTATTACGTTAATCAATAAATTTCAGACGTAGAAAGAGCACATGTTAAAGTGTAAACGATGGCAATGATCATAACGTATTTGGGTTTTTTTCTTTGGTTTTCATAAAAATAAAAATAACAAAGGACGTTAACAGTGGGAAATAAATTATAGTATTTCAAAAAAACATAATTTTTTACTTAGGTACTACTATTGTAAGTTCAAGTAATGATTAGTGATTTTAAAAGAGATTCGTTGTGAGATTTTTACATATTAAATTTCTTATGATGGGAAATTAAGACCATCGTTTTCTCGTGTTAGTCTTAAAACGTAACAGTATCGAGACTAACTAACACATCAGCCAGAAAGTTTTGTAGTGTTCGGACCTCTAAAACCACGCAACCGACCCTTATAACTAATACATCATCCAGAAAGTTTTGGAATGTTCGGACCTCTAAAACCAGGCAGTTGACCCTTTATTGAAAAATGTTCATATTTTTACTTTATTTATTTCGTACTCGTTTTAAAATAAAATAAATTTAAAACAACACTCATTAACAACACATCGTACACATAAAGTAAAAACGTTTTATTCGAATCGATAGAACGCCGCAACTGCGTAGTATATATTTATTTATATTTTTGAAAAACAATGGGAGCAGACCGAACGCCGTTTGTTTACCGACACGTCTGACCCAAGTACCGTTCGCAGGCCAGCAACACGTCGGCGTTCCGTTTCCGGTGTTTGTCCACGGTGGACAACGGTTTCGGGTCCAGGTCGGACACTTTGACCTGGACCGCGTACCAACCGGTGCCAAACCGTACGACGTCCCGCTGTTGGACGGCGTCGCCGGGCGCCCGTGTGCCGCCGAACGTCACGAACACCGAACAGTCTTGAGCGGTGGCGGCCACCAGATAGCCGTCCAACGGGTCCAGCGCGATCTGTCCCCCGGCCGCGGCAGCCCGCACCAAGCGATCGACGTGGCCGAATTGCGCGGCCGCGGACTTCAGCGACCGACCGTACTCCGAGCACACGATCGCGAAACCGGTGGTTTGCATCTTTTGCATTTCCAGGATCTTGTGCAGCACACAGTCCTGGGGCATGGGCACCGCGTCGAAGTCGCAACCGGACAACGATTCTGGGTCCCGTTCCGAAGTGGTCGCGTGCGTCTCCTGGTCTGCGCCGACGGCGACATCACCGAGCAGAACGGCCGCGACGAACTCGGCAAACCGGTGTTCGTCGCCCAAAGCGTCGCTGGCCACTCGCGTGAAACCGCCGTCCCGGCCGTCGAGCGGTGTACCGTCCAGGAACATTTTCAGATTGTTCTGCGGCGTGCGTAGCAGTTGGCGGACAGCGCGGCGCACCCGTTCGCGGTGCCCAGAGAACAGGTCCAGCGGGCAGTACCGGCTGACGCGCGGGACGTCTCCGCGGCATAGCTTCAGGTACTGATGCGCGCAGAACGCGCACCTGGCCGCGGCACCACCGGCGGTGTACTTCCTGTCGTCCACGTGCAGCCATCCCTGTTTGGGTTTGATCTCGACGCAGTAGACGGGCGCGACCGCGGCCCGCACCTGCGCCAGCATCGTGTAGTCCGGGCACACGGCCGCCAGGCCCGCCGTGCACGCGAGGCCCTTGTGCAGCCTGTCCGGCGGCCGGCAGCCCTGCGCGCGCAAGCGCCGGTCCACCTCGAGCAGCCGTTCCGCGGGCACCGACACGAGCACGGGCACGTCCGCGTACTCGGCCAAGAACGATCGGCGGACCGCGTCGCAGTACCGTGCGCGCAGACGCAGTGTTTCCGCCGTCCCGCCGTCCTTCATCACGCGCAACACCGTGCCGTCCGCGGGCATCGCCAGCACGACGTTGGCGTTGCCCTCGCCCTTGTACCGCCAACTCATGTCGTTCAACGCCAGCGTCCGCGGCCACCACTTTTCCGCTGGCTCATCCGGTCCGTTCATGATTCCTTCGTCCTTTTAAATGTTAATAAACTACGCGCGCTACCCCGAGGATAAATTTATACATATATAAAATAAAAAAATAAAAATAAATAGTAAAACTACAATATTCCCGTACAATAACTTAACCCGACGTTGGACACCATCTACTATGACACAGTAATAATGTTGTCGTCGATTCCCGTGTGTTATTGCGTCGTTACTCACAGGAATTCGTCGACCGCGGAGTTGAACTGTTCCGGAAACCTCAGGTGAAGGTTGTGCTTGCCGTCGGGAAAAACGTTAAGCCTGCAACAGACGCATCAAAAAAACGGAAACGATGAGTGAAAACCCGTGTCGTACACATTATTATTACATTGGGACGTGTATTGTGGCTAATTGCGTTTTTCACTCACGAATATTTAATTAGATCGTTTGAATGATTCATTACGCGCACGAATACATAACCAACATTATGTTATAATCATATGTATGAAAATGAAAAAAAATAATAGCCGTTGACCAAAGTATCAGTGAACACAACAGATACATTGGTTATTATGAATTTATTGGTGCGATATTTTATGGCTGTTTATATTTTTATTCAAGTTATAGAAATCTATTTATTTTAACCATAATATTAGGTCTGCTAAAGTAAACACTCACTCAGTATACTGTAATTCTAATTTGGAATGAATTATGCGATCTTACAACAAATATCGTTATTATACCAGCAGGGACGTCTCCAAACATTGGCTATAGGGGGGGGGGGGGATAATAAAAAAAAAATTAAAATTTTTTTATTGGCTTAAACAACATAATATACACATATACAAATATAACAAAAAAATATAAACAAGTTTTTAAAAAAATGTACCTAAGAATTATGGGTATTTTGTAAAACAAAACTAGAACATCGCCCGACGTATGAGGGGGGGGAGGCGTTCGCCCCCATTAGGGACGCGCCTGTATTATACATTACTATACAATAGTAATTGTATTGTTTCCTCATTAAAATTACGTGTTATTTTTTTAACTTACGATGCATGTTTTAAATTTTTTGTGTAAATAGACAGGTTGTTCCATGGGCACTAGAGGATCCTGAGCACCATGCAAGATGAGAGTCGGTGCTCTGATTTTAGGTAATTCTTCTCGAAAAATGTCCCCTTTATTTTCCTTGAGAATTGTTTGAAATGAATCTACCCAAGCACTCCAAGTCTCTGAAAAATACTTCTCTCCATACAGTTCAACGTATGGTTGTCTCATACGTGGAGACCATTTTTGAACATCTCGGATTTTCTCATACAACTCTAAATCTTTTTCAGTAACATATGCATTGCTACCCCAAGCTACAAGTTTTTCCACTTGATCCACAGCTTTGGATGCTGCAATAAGTGCAGTGTTACCACCATCACTCCAACCCAACAAAGAATATTTATCAAATTGTAGTGCCTAAGTAGATTGAAATGCAAATTAGTATAATAACAAAAATGAAAATAGAAAAAAATTAAATACTTTCATTAATGAAATTGCACAATTTGCATCTCGATAAAAAAATCCTGGTGAAAAATCTCTGTCTGGTGGTCGACTATGACCATAACCAGGTGGATCCCATACGACTACTGTGTATTTATCTCGATTAAGAGTTTCAATTTGTGGTTTAAAATCAGTAAATATGGAACCTGAATAACATTTCTAAGGTTAGTATCATAGTTTTATGTGAAATTTACTATAAAATTGATTATATGTAAAGGTAAACTACCTAATGATCCGGGCAGTAATAATAATATCTTTGGCCCATTTCCAACTTTTAAATAATTAATTTCAATATTATTAACTTTGATTTTTGTTGTATTCTGTAAATAAAAGCATATAACATAACTCTATACTTTAAAAATATTAGATAAGTAGAATAATTTTTTTTATCCTTCACTAAGAAAAAAACATAACTCCCTCTGAACGATAACAGTTATGTAAGTTTAAGTTTTTCCCTATATCTCAAAGTTATATTATAATTCAAATTGAGAATTGTTAAGATTTCTTTTGGTAAAAGTTTGTAGACAATGTTAACAGAATGTACTTGCAAAAAATAATATTTTAGAATTTTTTTTATGTAATTTATCAACATGTTTTACTACATTTAATAATAAAAATGGCATACATATTTATATACTTTAAAATATATTACTTTATGTAATAGCTGAGAGTAAAATGATGGTTGCTGGTAAATGTATTTATTCAAAAGTAATTAAAAAAAGTATTATAATTATTGTTGTGTAGTTAAGAACTATAACAAACATGTTTCTGATATATATAAAAAAAAAAAAAAATATTTGAAAATTTAAAATTAAATGATAGTATTACCTCAGTTGAAGAATGACGTTGATTCATCCTCAATAGCGAACGGATATTTCTTAAAAGTACATTATACCTTATAAACATAATTATTAAATTTGAATACCTATTAGACAGGAATTATTCCAAACAAATGCAAATGTCAAATGCAAAAACACTGTCAGTAGTTATTAAAATATACTGATAATAAGTCTTATCAATAAATTATGACCTTAATGAGCACAACTAAATATGGTATTTTTTATTATATTAAATTGTGCTAATGAGTGAATTCAAATTAAAAGCAGTATAAATACTTTAAAAATAAGTACCTATTTGGATTTTGTTTTTGAAATCTTAATATTATAATAATTTTTCTCTAAGCAGAGTTATCAATTTAAACTTCTAAATAAATATCTTGACACTGCATTTATGTTATCAAATATTACAGTCAGTACATTGAAGTACGTCAACAGGTGTATTTTTAAACTATAAAGCAGAAAGGTCGATTTTCAAATTAAAAAAATTATAATAAAGTGATATTTAATATTGTTGGTTAACTTTTAATTTATATTACACTAAATATATGATAAAAATTACAGATGTAGTAGATTAGATCTAGTTAAAAAAATTAGTATTTGATTTGAAAGCTTTAATTTTTAAAATCAATCAAGAAAATAAATAATTAGATAATAACACAATAAAAATTATTTTTAATATTTAATTATGTTTTGTTTTGTGTATAAGATCATTTAAAGATAATTTCTAATTTATTCTAGTATAAGAAGTAAATCTGATCACAGTATAATAAAGAAAATAATGGTACATTTTCATAGTAGTTAGAAAATAAAATTTGTTTATTAAAATGTAATATATAATAAAATAACAATGATAGTGTATACAAATGAACACTTAAAATTAGATTGAATTTTTTTTGTTTACTAACAATACACAGAATACTTCTCTGTAGTTCTTCTGAGTTTTTTACAGGATTACTTCTTTTTTTATGTAAATGGAAAGAAATTAGCAAAAAGTGCAGTGCCAACAATAAAATATGTACAATAATATAATACAACTAATCTGGATTTATAATCTTCAAATAAATAATTGAAAGTAATATTATTTAATTTCAAAGGAAATTTAAAATATGATGCACAAGCCCAGTATAATACTGGACTTGAAGATGCCATCATTCTAGTGGTCACTTGAACATGAATACAAAACAAGCAAAATAATGTTAAGAAAGTTGAATGAACAATAAATACAAAATCTGGTTTATCTCTACTTCTAAGGCCTAAATAAATAATATTATTGTTGTAAAAATATTTTAATCCAAATGTTAGTAAAAGTAAAATACAAGGTGAAGCTAATAGAAAATTAGGGATCTGTTTGACTTGGAAGTAATTTAAAAATCCAATATTTTTCCAATATTTCTCTTGAATGTAAGTGTATGGTATGCGCACACCACACCATGGTGGTAGACTATGATTATTTGGCGTAACGAGTTTATTAATAGTAGCATAGCTGATTACTTTTGGATCTAATGAGTTTTTTTGCGGTATACAAAATTTGTAGTACCCATACACTTGAAATGAACTAAAGCAAGCAAAAATGAAACATATGCCCAAAAAACATTTAAATAATTTAGTTTTTTTTGTTTTTACTATCGATTGTATAATAAAGTATATGAGAAAACCAGCATTAAGTATTCCATTGGATCTATTCAAAGCAGAAAGACCAAAAAATAATGATGATTTCCAAATATTTTCATGTGTTATAAGATACATACCATAAAATGTTGTAAAAGCAAACAATGATTCTGAATATGGAGCTGAGAAAAAGATGCTTGCTGGATTAAAACAAAATAAAACTGCTGAATTATAAGCGATTTGTGTATTGTTGTAAATGCGCAATGTTAAGTTGAATAAAACCAATGCGGTTAGAACAAAAATAATATTATTGAAAAGTATTGCTGCTGCCAGGAATAAAGTGTTTGAATGGCCAGGAAAAACAGCAGTCAACAGTCGCAAGGTATAAGGATACAGAGGGAAAAAAGCTAATGTGTTTTCATATGTGTAACCATATCGAAATATATGAAGAAAATATTGTGCATCCCATCGGAGACTTGCGCCAAACAATAAGGTAACGGTACGACCAGTACTGGAAGTATCTTCATCTTGAAAACTCGGGGATATGAATACATCGTGAGCTTGGTGATCGGGAATAAGAATATCGAAAAGATACTGTAAAATCAATAGAGATAAACGGCTATAAACAGCTAGACGCCAAATTTTGAATCTACATGACGTTGGATCAACTCGAAGACCCTACAATGCATAACAAAGCAACATTATAAATCGTTTTTCCTACCGTGCACTAATTATACGGTGTATTTTACCTTTGATTTCATTTCAAAAGTTACTCTCATGCGCTCATAATTATATGATATAAACTAAAACGTTATCAATACATACTAGTTGAAAAAATTATCGAGCTTGCAATGACTATGTCAAAAAAGACATTTTTACTTTTAAATGTTAACGTTAAAATCGTGACTTTTGAACAAAATATAACGGTTGACTTAAAACGGAATGGTCGACAGTTCAAAAATTCGTCGGTGAATGATTATGATTTGTTTATTTTTGTTTAACTACGAGATAATGTTGATAACAAATCGCCTCGTTATCATGTCGTAGAATGTCTGACATTGGTTGATAACACACGTCATTCCATGTCTGAAATGTTCAATCGCTTTTTGGCACATAGGTGCAATTTGGAAAACTTGGGTTTGTTTAGTATCGAAATTAGCATTCTTGAATTTTCTCCCTGTCAATTTATATTTAATTATTTACCCACATAACATTTATCAATTATAACATTTAAACAAATTATTAAAACAATTAATTAGGTACATTTACAAATTAAAAACAAATATTTAAAAATTAATGAAAATTTAACACGGTATAAATATCTAATATTTAATTTAATATACATATAAAAATAAATGTATAAATGTATGAATATTGAATATTAATTAATATTGAATAAATATATTTATTCTAAAAGGTTATGTATAAAAAACGGAATTTCTATTGTATCATTTGTTAATTTATAATTTAAAAACTGTTCGTGGGATGAAATATTTGGGTATGCAGATGGTCATACGTTATACATGCAATAAAAATGTAAAATCAAAACGAATAATTTAAATTTAGAAATATTTAAATATTTACTAAATATCTGAGTAATGTTTGTGATTATTGAATGCATATTATATGGTTTGTGGGTGTCTATAACTATAAAATAATATGAAAAAGATAGAGGGGCTTTTGTACCCCCAGTTTTCATTAAACTTGTATCACTGTTCTGGTGTCAGTCGTTTCGAACGAAACTTGATCATGGTGTTGAAAATTAATGGCGGAACAATATATTAGTATTAATCGAAAGAAAGTTCACTGTACTCAGGAGGGTGATAAGTGTCCGTTGTTTTGTCTGGTAATATGAGGTAGAAAGATGATTATTATGGACTAAATATTATTTAGTAAATAATGCTAATGCGATGGTTATTATTCTGTGTCACAAATAAAAATGAAGTACATAGGGGAAAATGGGGCAGAACGGAGACATTAGGGTAGAAGCTGTAATTCACTCAAAAATTATGTTTTTGATTTGAAACTTGAACCATATGCTTATTAGGATATAGTTATTAATATGCCAGCATGTTTTACATATTTAGTTATGTTTCATAATATTAAAGATTTTAGGACCATTTGTCTAATTTTACTCTATACCCGGTTTAGAATGGGATGTTTCACAAATATTATTTATTTAATATAACATCTATGCAATTAAATTAATCAACTTGAATTTATTTTAATTTTAATAACTTGTAAAACTTGTATATAAACAATATATTATGTTTATAGAAACATGTTTTAATAATTTATAATACCAATAAAAAAAAAATTCTTTTAAAAAATTTAAAACTGATTAATTTTAACTTTTTATACGTAAATCTTAAGCAAATACTTATTTATAATGTAGTATTTACCCAAGTAGATAGAATTAAAAACAAATACAAAATTAACATAATTAAAATAATTAAGAGAAAAATTCGCAGATTAATAAAGTACAATTATCTTTTTTATCGATGCTAATACAAAGGCAGTGGACCCATATTGCATTTGAAACATTGAATTTACCCATCAACTGAAATTGAATGACTCTCCACAGTATAGACAATTGTCATCGATATCACTGTGTACTGGTTCCTTCGTGTTTACTTTTTTTTTAGTTTTATTTTTATTTTCAAACAATGAACGCTTTGCAATAAATGGTTTTGAGTTTGCATTTGCTACTAAAAGTTTTTTTTTATAGGGAGTGAATCCCCTTATATAAAGATAATTGCTGTTTTTTCTTTTATTTTAGAACAACGTGCAATGGTTTTTGAAGTTATAAGTATTAGCTGAATATTTTTTACTGGAGAAGATATAGGAAATACTTTTTCAATAATATTTTGCTAGTAAGAGCATCTTGGTGAGTTTTGATTTGTTGAAATATCTATATTATTGTGTGGATTATTATATTGAATTATATTTGGATGGATACTATATTTCTTTAACCTTTTCAGACCTGATGTCCCCCATAGGGGACATACTTTAAAAACAATGATTTAAGCCAAACGAAAAGAGTTTAATGAATTATAAATATGTTAGTAATATATTACACGTACGCTGATAACAACAAAAATAATTTCAATAAATTGCTGTCAATTGATTATGCGTGATAAGAATAATAAAAAAAAAAAAAAATGCAATATGCGTTATTGTGCAAAATATAATTTTGGTTATTGATAAAAGTTGTTGATATAGTTTTAAAAATCTGTTATTTTTTTTCTTCCATGACAATATAATAACTTAGATATGTGAATAGTTGTTTTTATCATTTATGTTTTCGGAGTGATAATAAAGCAGCTGTTAGGTATGTACCCTATGAGGGACATCAGGCGCGTACGACGTCAATAATAATTGATAAGTATTGTTGATAACAATAAATTTTCCGTTTTACATTTATGTTTTGTGCCTGGAAGAGAGTGTTTCTGTTTGAAACATACGCAATTAGTTTTTAAGCTATTGCATAGCTTTTATCGCAGGCCTGGTGTAGTTACTGAAAAAAAACTTTATAATAATATTATGTATTTTCCATTATTAGTTGTAATTGTTGACTCCTTGTACGCCTGATGTCCCTCATAGGGGACATATCATTTATTCCTAAGAAAATGAAGTAAAAAAAAAAAAAAAATTGTTTTCATCTTATTAACTCCCTAAATACCAAATATTGATAAACCAAAAAATTACAACTCCAAAAAATTAATTCCAGGTCTGAAAGGGTTAATATTTTGTTTATTACTTTTTAAAACTACAAAACTATATATGTTTAAAATTCAGTTGATTATTGAAAAATGTTCTATATAAGGTGTGCAATTATTACTTAATTTATAACTACAAGTTTTGAAAAATCTATATTAAATGTTATACATAAATTTATCTACAAATCCAAATAATTAGTTGTAGGTTTCATCTGTGTTAATGTATGTGTGTAATTTGTTAAGCTGATTTAAAATTTAGAAACAACACTTTAATATTTTATTTAAATACAAGATTTAATTTTTTCATTTGTTGGAAAAGGGAATAGGTAGTTGGAAATGGGAAAGGTATAATTTTGGTTGAAATCGGCTTGCCTATCATACATTAATGTTGTATCGATTACATTTGTTTGCGTCGGACGAAGGTTTTTGCAGGATATAATCATATTTTCAGTTTTTTTGTCAGACAGTAATAAGTTTAATTTTTTTTTTTTTTTTAAAAAAAAAGTAATTCATAAATATTATTTTACTTCATTGTTTTTGAAGTTTTATACTTTTGATGCTTCAGGTTCTGATAGAAAAAACTCACGTCAAAAACAATATATTAAATCCATAGTTTTCAATTAAAATTCGATCGAATTATCATAAAGTCTTGTTTTTGAAACGGATGTTGGTTAATTGGTTGAGGTATCTAGGGGTTATAGTACAATTGTATTATTCAATATTTTAACTTTCAGGGTAATTAGCTTAATGGACCATTGTGGGGTTTAGGGTTTGTAAATTAATTTTCTGTCTGCTTAAAATATTAAAATCATAGTATGTAGAATGAAAATTATACTTATAGAAAATACAATTTTAAATTTTATTTATTACATCGTATGTATTAAGTTACTGTCGATTTTTCATGTTACACAAATATATTTTAATTTGAATGCATATGTAATGCCCACAGGAATCAATATGTATTATAAGTAATAACATTTACATTTCTTTGTGTAACTGACAGTGAAATTGTAGGTTACCATACCTAGGCCAATGTGCTTACAGTACCTACCTGTATGACGTACCTATCTACATTGTTTCGTTATGCGAATTGTATGTTTTTGTTGAATCACCCGGCACTGGCTAAATAGTCACGTCTAACCGCACATCGACGCGTTTGCTGTTATTGACAGCAATCGATAATTATATATTATAACTAATGATGCATTGCTTTTATATTAGGTATAATTATATTATGTTATAATATTTACTGGGTTGAGTAAATGGAGAAAGAGGTGTTGTTACTAAAAATCCAAATCCAAAAGAATTGCTTGCGATCTTCTATATACTGCAACGTTAACGGAGTAGATGTAAAATAATTTTTGATAATGATTAATGTATTAAAATTATGTATTATGTATGAAAATGGGAAGTAAAATTAAAAAAAAAAAAAATTAGCCGTCCTGGGACACCTGGCAGATGTAAAACATTAAACATTTTATTTTGGTAATAATGTTGAAAATTGATGGTGAATAAGGTGACTATGAAATAAATTCTAAATCAATGTCATAAGACTATTTTGTTTTTTATTTGCATATGAAGCGAAATTAACATTAAAATCTCTTTCTAAAATTAAAGGAAATTTATCCAAATTTTTTTACAAAAGCATCGACTCTTATGATTATATGGAAGTAATCGCCAATGTAAAAATGTAATAATATCATAAATTTTTTGATTGGGTGAAATTTATACAATGACCATGAGAAATTCTTTTTCGTTATCCATAACAATATGAGAAGCATACAGGTCACCTACAGGTGCTTTACATTAATTTCTGTAGCGTTTTGTACCATAAGATCTATATTAGTGGTCGAAACGTGAGAAATATTCGAGTTCTGATATGTGGCAACTCCAGCGGCTCCAACATTTTTGCGTTTAAAGTAAGCAATACAATAAAATTACATATACGTAACAATATAGGTGTACATATAAGCTTATAAAGCAGTGGGTGGGTACGTCGCAGGGGCGGCATTAGTTATTTGCTTGGGGGGGGCAATATTTTTTGTTTGGTAAATATTTAAAGTATAGTAAAATTAGTCAGCAAATTATAATATAGCAAAAATTAGTGTATTATATGTAGGTATTGAGTAATTATTTAGGTAGTGTGAGGCAGTGGCGTGTTGAACTACTTTTACTTAAGGAGCGAAGATTCTTACATACCACCCACCCACCCGTTTTATTAAATACCATTTCATTCCAAAATCGCTTGCTTCGCTCGCATTGTCATTGTATAAAAACCATATTAAGCTCTTAATGTATTACCCCCCCCACCCCCCTCTTTATACTTCATTTATATTTAAATTCTATACAAATATAGGAAAGCAGTTTTTAATTTTTGTTTTATGATGATTTATCATCACTTATTAAACAGTTTTCATCAATCATCAATATTGCAAATGTAATTGGTAAATGTAAATCAATTTAATTCGCATATTTAATCATGATAATTGTTTCATTATACTTTATTATATCTATTAATATTACATTAAACTCAACTAAAGTCTCAATATTTTTTAACATTAATTAAAATAAACAGTTAACTAAAACTTAATTCTTTATAATTTTAAATACTAAGTCACTGTACGTCTTAATATATAACTGTATAAACATATTTCTTAATTAATAAATAACAATTTATAAATTTTAACTGTTACTTATATAATAATGCTTCTTGGAGTAATTTAGAGGTATTGGCATATTTGTTTATTGCTTCATCAATGTTAATAATTATATCTTTTTCACATGATAAGAGCATCAAACTATCAAGACGCTTTTATACCATTGTTGATCGGATTCTAGTCTTGATCAAATTTAATTTAGAAAAATTTCCCTTGATCCTTCAAATCGACTAGTTATAGATGTACATATCTGATCTAAGACAGTGAAATAAACTTGTATTTTAAAATTATCTTTGGCATTAGTTACTATTTCATCATTGATTTTTTCTCCAGCCATTTTTTTCCGTCTCTGAACCCGTTTTTCTGGAAACCATACTTCTTCCAGTTCATTTTCTAGGGAAAACTTTTTTGCTTCAGCCAATAAAATATCTAAATGTAACTCATTTCGTAATTCTGACAGTTTCCTAGCACAATTATCAACCATAGTCAATGCAGTGATGAAATTCAATGATGGTGATTGTAAATATATGGATAATGGACTTGTGTGTTTAAAGATATTTTTCATTAATAACAAATGTGTAACAAACTTGAATGAAGAAATAGTAGACAATAAATTTGTTGCCATTGAAGATGTATCACGTTCAGTTGAGTTTGATAACTCTTGTAATGTATTATTAAGTGCTTTATATTTTTCAAATATAACTGTCAAAGCACGGTCGTGAGATGTCCAGCGTGTAGAAGAAAAATTTTTTATTCTACAAACTCTTTCTTCTGGATAACATATTTTTTGTTGGTTTAAAAATATTGCAGCACGTTTTCTTGCTCTTAAAAAAGCTATCATTGATTGCAAATCTCCAAAAAAATTTCTCATAGTCTTACTTTTATCACAAGTGTCTACCACAACAAGATTTAAAATATGAGAAAAACACCAGACATATATTGCCCTAGGATTTTTTTCTTGGATATATGCACGAACACCAGAGTATTGGACTTGCATCGAAGATGCTCCATCATATGATTGTGCACACAGTTGATTTTCCCAATCAATATCATATTTTTCACAAATATTACACAAAACGTTAAACATACCAACACCTCTTGCGTCTGATACATTTTCTAAGGCAAATAATCTTTCTTCTACTTCTTCATTTTCATTTATAAACCTAATTACTAATGAAAGTTGTTCTATATTAGAAACATCTGTTGTAGTATCTATAATGAACGAAAATACTCCAGATTTTTTAATTCAGAATAAAATATTTTCCCGAACCATTTCACCAAGAACATGGAGTATATTATTTTGGATTAGATTGGATAAAAACGTTAGTCGATTTTTTTTTTTTTGAGTTTTGAATTTTTGATAAATGAGACGAAAGTGTTGGGTTATATTTTGAGATAAATTTTATCATTTCAATAAAATTGCCTTGATTATTTGATGTCCAAGATTCATCATGGCCTCGAAACGCTATATTTTGACGAGCAAGGTAGATAAGCGTCTCAAAAATTACTTTAACAATTTCTCTTTTTTCCGCAACAATTCTGTTTGAAGTTTCAAAAGTTCTACTAACTACTCTTTGATTACTTACAAATATAGCTCTTCGAATTTCAGACTCTAAATGGGCACTATTTGATTCATGTGATTTAAGCTTGAATGAAATATGGCTCCAATCATCAAAACGAAACCGCGCTAGTTGATAACTTTTTGCATCTTATTTTCCAAATTGTTTGCAAACAATACAATAAACTTTATCTTGTGATGGGGAATATGAAATCCAATTTCGCTTGACAAATTCCCCATTTGGAAGTTTTTTATAATAATGTTCCTCGTGAAAAGAACGCAACCATTTGCCTTGTATTTTAGTTGGAAACATACCTCCTTTTAACTCACATGCTTTAGATTGACACGGATGTAAAGCTGCAACATAAGCAAACTGTTCGGGGGACATTTTTGAATCTAATATTATAGATGGATCATTTGGAAATTGTTGGAAATACAAAACGTCTTGTTCCACAATGTTGCCAATATCTGTTAAAATATGTAACATTTGAATTAATTGTCAGTTTTATTTTAAAATATTTATTTGGTCAATGTTAATTTAAACTAAATTTATATACTTATTAATTTTTATTTGGACTTAACATTAGATTGATTATTAAAAACTTGAGGGTTAAAAAATGTAATATTAAAACTTATTAATAATATTTATTATTACCTTCAACAGGCCCAGTTGATAACACATCAATTTGATCTTCATCAGAACAAACACTATACAAATTGGGCGATTCATCAATTACATTCATTTGACTGCCTTTTAAAAATAAAATAAATAAACATGTAAATAACTTAAGATTTTAGATTATTCAATAATTAAATGGAATTCAAGAACATAATTTGAGGTACATGCATATAAAAATGCTAATTATAAAAAGTCTAAATTAATCGATGCTACTGTTGTGTTAGTATTAACAGGATTTAATACATTTAATTGAGTAACAGAAGAGCCAAAGTTTGAAATGGTGCTTGAAATTTTATCTTTTGTAATATCTATTATTGGAGAAAAAAATATTTAAAAAAATTTAATTAATATGTATCATAAGTCATTAAAAATTTAATATAATATAAAATAATCTTAAGAAATTATAAAACTAGTTTTCTAAATAGGTAATAGACTAATAGGTAAACTGTAAAATATGATTTTTATAATTTAAAAATTATTAGAATCCCAGTAAAAGTAGTCAAATAAAATTTATAATAAAATATATCATAATTAAGTAGGTAATAGATAAATAATTATTCTAAATAAATTGTGTAAACTATTTTAGATTCTGAACGGAGTGATGGAATCTATTGGTTTTACAATGATGTGTTTTTTTTTTATTTTTTTATTATTGTGTCTTACGACAGTTTTGGCAGTAAAAATGCTTCGATTTGCTTATGTAGCAACTTCTCTGAAAGGAAAGTGAATGTAGATGGTACTTTAGCTAGTCTAAAATTCAAATTTTCAATACTTTTTAAAAAAATCGAAAAAAACGATAAAAAATTACGAAAAAACGGGAAATTTTACGCAAAATCACGTTTTTACAAATTACATTTTGTTAAAATGCTCTAACTCAAAAACCAAAAATCGCAACAACTTGAAACTTTCACCAAATCTTTATATTAACGTTTTCTATACATGGTTAAGTTTTCAAAGTATTTTGACATATTTTGACTTATTTATAGACAATTTAAATTTTCGATTTTTGTAAAATTTTTGTTTTTAAACATCTATAAAATTTAATTAGCAGACCTAAAACTCTTGGAAATTTAATACAAGGTTCATAATAAGTTAAACTTATCGTAACTAAAAAATATCGGTGATCGGTTTACTCCAATTTTTTTTATAAGCCGTTAATGCTCAAATTTGTATAAAATGTGTAAAAATCACGATAATTTGCAAGTTATTTTGTAGATAAAAATTCATAACATTTTTTCAGTTCATACTTAAGGTTCAAAATTTTAACACTAGGTTATTTATAAGCTACTCTTCAAAAATCTTTAAAAAAATTTCTACCGGACTTAGAGGAAAAAATTTTATGACTGTTTGAAATTTAAATATTTACGAAATTGCATAAAATAGCGATTTATTCTCAAACGATTTTAAATATTTGTTATAATTCAAAAAGTATAAGTCGCAGATTTTTGAAATTTTTACCAGCTGTTAAGATTGATATTTCCTTTATGTCATATTTTTTTCAAAATATTATATTGATTTTTAAGTCACTTATAGGCATTTAAAATATTCGATTTTTTTACATTTTTTTTTTTTTTATCGGTAATTTGGCTCGTACTAAATACTTTAAAATTTAATAGAAGATTTCACAGAAGTAGTTCTTATTGTCATTCAAAAATTATTAAAATCCATAGGCACAATTTTTTTTTATAAGCGTTTGAACAGCGAATATTGACATAAAATTACATGTAAAATATTCTAGACTGACAAACTATGTCGCTGTATGCAACTGCCAACCCATCCTAATTGAAAAATATATTTATCGGTTCAAAATAAAATATACTTTTTACAATATTTATAAATAAGAATGTATCATATCATAGACAAACATATTAACTCCGTTCAGAATCGTTATTCGTATACAATGATATCTATCATTGCATTCAAATTTAACAAATCCATTGTAATAATGACCTATCCTATAAACGAGGTGCACTCCACCCCCAACTGTACATCACAGCGAGGCCCATCCGGTTCTTTTTTTTTTTTTGATTGCCAAATAAAATAGAAAAATTACCTTTATTTGGTAGAGATGGGTGCACTTCATCATTAATAGTTCTTTTTTTTGTGATATAAGACCATATATTAGTTACAATTTTTGAACTTTTTAATTTTGCAACATTGCATGCAGTTAGATAGATAAAGGTTTCGACCTATGTACTACTACCGTCTTTATTATAGAGAAAAACAACATACTACGACACTACGTAGTAGTGTAGTACTGTAGTACTGTAGTTCCAATACGCATTATACTTATACGTTTATACCACTATAAGTTGTGTCATGACAATTTAGTATATTGATGATCACAATTTACAATTCCATTCTCCGTATATGCAAAATAGTACCCATCTAATTATTAACCACCCACCCTTAAAATATTGATGGAGCGGTCGCTCCTTAAAAACATTGTCAACACGCCACTGGTGTGAAGTAGGTGGAACTGTGGTTCTGACTACACTTTCCTATCATGTTATCAATTTTTGTAATTTCGTTATCAGATAATAATTAATTAGGATCAAAATATTACCATATAAATACATAATAATATTATACAATTATACAAATATTGTATATGCATATTACATCAATGAAAATATTTGACGAAATAAAGAGTAAGACGCTTCGTCTTGAAAGGGCCATGGCCCCTATGGGCCTCCCCTAAAAGCCGCTCCTGGTACGCTGATACTGCACGCGGAAAGAGGAAATCGCCGAGCTTCGGCGAATTGAGTCGACGAGCTACGAGTGGGGCGTCGCCATGCACAGTCGGTCTATTTTCCGTACGGCACCATTAGATGTTTTTGTAAACTAGTTACATTTTTTTTTTCGTATTCAGTTGTATGGTTGGTTTTGCAGTCGGATATGTGCTTTTCACTCTTCCCTGTTTCCAGTTTATCAGTATAGATAATAATGAGCCCACTTATTAATTAAGGTGGACGAATAGTGAAGACTGTGCTAAAGTAATTATATATTAACAAAAAGCATATAATTACAAATTCCTGTCAAATCTTAAACATACATGTTTTTAAAAGAAAACTTCATGTGAATTAAAAAAATACATTACAAATATCAACTTCTTAATTCTCTCTATTGTAAAGAATTCTTGAATTTTAAGTATTGTTTATTGCAAACCGCAATATAATAATTATATTATACCAATTATTGGTCCACCAATTCACTGATAGGTTAGGTTAACCTAACCTAACCTAACCTACATCATGATATATCTGCGGTTTACTTTTAATCTGCATGATCCGTCTATGGTAAAGATTTTTTTAAATCCTTCTATTTCTAAAGAGGTATCATTTCAGAAATAATTTATAAAAAAAAAAATTTTAAAAAAATAAGTATAATTTGATGGTGGTTGATGGTCTAGGATCAGAGTAGAGGAATAAATCACATGGATATTTTCTTTGGTTTTTGTTAAGTTGGAAGAAAATAAAAGAAACTATAAAGTCGTTTTTTTCCTAGGCAGTCAAGATTTATATCACGTACTCATACATTTTTAAAATAAAAAATAAATGACTAGAAAAAAAAATAAAATAAAATACGAGGTACACACAACTGACTCATGCAGTTTCATACAGTATTATATTACATCAGTGTCTAGTCATGGCCAGAGATGCGAATTATTTCAAATTGAGACGCACATTTTCACTTTTGCAAAAACGAGTGCGACGGTGGCCCCATGTCACATTAATTTTGGTGTATTCACAAGTAGTCAAAGTGACGCAAATAGACGTCTAACGTCTAATTAACATGAGGCAAAATGGCCTACAAAATTAAATTAATTTGTTAATTTATTTACATGCTTAAAGATTAACCAATTTATAAATGCATGTGCGTACGTGTTACCTTATTCGCATCACCGCCATTTCTATGGTAACTGATGGAAATACATTATACCGTAGAAATACTATACAATATCTTATGCAATAGGAAAACGTTTTGGGTATTTTTTCAAAATACTATTGGTGTATTCAGTGGTAATCAATCCTAGTTATTCAAGTTTATATAATATTTATTAAATTCTAAGCCAAAGTAGCTTCATACGTTCTTACAGTTTGTAGTATTGTTATAAAAATTTTAAGGTATTTTTACAGTAGAAAATGTTAAAAAGGCTTTTGAATGAATTCTGTATTATTGAATTTTGACGGGAAAATGCCGCAATAAAGCATATAATACTTTATGTACAATATTATTATAATGTCTGAATGTTATTAATTTTAAACATTGAGTTACCTGTATAAGTTTTTGTGTAAAATAAATCAAGTTTTAAATAAAAAATTCAAATATTTGAATATTTGATATAGTGTATACATATATATCCAAGTTAAATATTAATAATATATTATGCATAAAATATTCGTACTATATACTGGTACTATATTAAATAATAAAACAATAAAAATTAAATTAAAATTAAAAATTAGTAAATGGTTAATACTCGCAAATCAATATATAAACAAATAAACAAATAGTTTGTATAAAAAATAAAAATAATAAATGCTTAGCCAAATAAATATAATATAATGTACCTGTTTAAATTTAAGTTTAAACTTCATCGTTCTATATAAATAGGTATCAAAATTATTTTACAATATTATGGGATGTTTTTATACGATCATTATTTATATATTTTAGTAAAATCAAAAGCGGATAAAATGTTTTCACATCGATGGAGGACACTCAATTTTTTACGATCAAATATAATGCTTTATAAAAAAAAGTATAAAATATATTGTGTTATTTATTTAGGGCTAAAAGATGCGCAATCACATCTAGTGTCACTTATATATATGTAAACTTATCGTGTACTTACATCTTTTATAATACTTACCTTTTGAAATGATATGATATATTTTAAAATATGATAAATCTGACTGTATAAGTAAAATATTTATTTAATAGAAACAATTTTCAATTGTACATTTGCTTAACAATACAACTACTCATGCAAACAGTACTACCATGTTCTGATGTGCATGCGAGTTTTATATTCTTCAAATAAATTATATTTTATATGTATTGCATTTTTGAAATTATATGAAGTTATCTATACACATGCAATATATAATATATATATATATATATATATATATATATATATATATATATATATATATATATATATATATATATATATATATATATATTAATTATTACTTATTAATTATATTATATGATATTATTTACTTTACATAATATCATTTAGATAGAGGCTGTGGGTTTGAACGGCAAATTTTTAAAAATTCAGAGGGATGACAAATATTTAATTCGTAAGTACAATATTAAAATATAGACCAGTGGTTCCCAAATTTATAAATGTGACCTTGAAACTGAAAATTAAATTATTCACGACCAAAAAAAAAGAAAGAAGTAAAAAATAGTAATCTCAGTAATTGAAATTTCTAACCAATATTAATACATTTTTTCTGGCATTTCGACATCCATTTCATTTAACGGTTTAAAATTAGCACTAAAAATAAGCTAACTATCCATACATCACATACATCATCATTACATTTTTCATCCGATAAGTATTTTTTTTTGTTAGAAAAATATGTATTTTTACATGCAAAAACTTGACACGAGTACATTTTTTTCTTCAATAATTTAATTAAACTCTTAAGCATAGTCGGTGCACCATCAGAAGATATTCTAAACCAGTCAGTCCAAACTATTTTTCTAAAAACAAATTATTATATTTTTTTTAAATATATTTAAGCTAGTTGTGGTTATAGTAAGTGGCTCATACAATACAAATTATTCAAAAAAATCTTTAGAACTTCTATAATGCACAGATTCCATTAGTTGAATGTTATATTGATTTTAATTGACACTTTTTTGCACATAGTGTATTAATAAGTTATAATATACGATCAATGTTGAGTCTTATCTAGATAATTATTTGGATAAAAAAATGTACTATCTATTATTTTATCTCGATAGAAATAAAAACGTTATCTATTAATCTATCTTAGATGAAAACTTTAGTTATCTACTGTTTATTTATCTAGATATATTTAATTCGGAGTGAAATGAGGAATATATTAGTTTTACCTTGATGTGTGTTATTTTTATTTCTTTATTTATTTTTGATTTTTGTGTATATCATCACGATTTTAGCTAGTAAAAATAATCCGATCAACAATTTGTGAGGTGGTTTTCAATGGACAATTTTGCCTGGTTGATACCTTAGGAAGTCATTTTCTAAATTTCCCAATAGTTTCCCCAATAATTGCGGAAAAGTGATCAAAAATTGCAAAAAACTGCAGAATTTTCGAAACGAAAAATTCGATTTTGATTTTTCATTGAAATTCAAAAATTATTATTCGTAGGGACTTGTAATTGTCATCAAATATTTAAATATCTATTTTCTATTGATAATACAAATTTCAAACGGTTTTGGAAATTTTTGTGCTATTTATAGACATTTGAAATTATAGAATTTCCGTATTTTTTTTCATAAAACGTCCATAAAAAAATATTGGCTGGTAGAAAATTTTTGAAATTGTATGCGAATTGCAGTATAAAATCAGTTTTTTTATAACATTATCTGTTTTTTTATCTAAATGAATTATGATTATCTTTTATCTTTTATAAAGATAATTTTATTTGAACTTATTTTTATCTTTATTTAAATTAATTTTTAGTATACTATCTTTATCTTTATCTAGATAAAAAAATTATTTATCTGTGCTCAAAACTGTATACGATCTATGATATCTATAAAACCAAACTTCAAAAATTCGTCTTTCGTGTAAATGCTTGTATATTTATGCAGAACGTTCTTTCTTAATACCTACTAAAAAGAATAAAAAAATGATTTACGAACTACAATAGCATAAGAAGCGCTGTTCAGACTTAGTGATATTATTAATTTAAGTTGAAATAACCAATTTATTAGACTTTGAAAACATTTTCAATAATTTAAATTCTTCTAAATCAAAAAAAAAAAAAATGTTTTAAATTTGTTGTGTATGTTAATTTAAGTTTTATATATTCTAATATAATATATAATATATTAGTAAAATAAAATATATTATATGAAATATATATTTCATATAATGTACACATAATGTATTATGACTCATATTATACAGAAATTGTTAAAATAAGTCATAACAATAATATAATTTTTTTTTGGAGGATGGCATAATATATATTGCCCCTACCCTAAAATTCATAAATACACCACTTTGTGTTAAATAAAATCACATTTACGTCTCGAATACGTTGTTGTATACTGTAAAAGCTATCTCACGATGATTTACTATATTTTTAACCCACAGCGGGATGAAACGGACAAATGGTGTTAATACGCCAAACACACTTTAAAACGGCTAGTATATGTGGGATATAACCTTCATAATTTGTGTATTTTGTACAATGGACTAATCATTTGTCACCGAATTGGCATTTATAAGTTTATAAAAACCAATCATAAATTTTCAATTTTGAGTTGTATGAGGATTGCGTGATTGGATTTTTGTCTATAATACATGTATTATGCAGCGGCGACGGTGATAGGATTGATTGCCGTATAAAGTAATTTTGAATTTTGCGTTGTAGTTTTTTTTTTTTTTTTTTAAGAAAAATAAAGCTTTTGGATAAGATTTAAGTTTGATTGTTTAATTTCAAACAACAGATTTTGTTTTAAGTACACCTTCTCCATCCAAATGTTAGTACGTTAATATACTATACTACACTAGTTGAGGATTACTTGCAATTCATGTCACTACACAAAACAAATTTTTTTATATATATATATTATTCTGTAAATGGAGTTTTTTTTTCCGTCAATAAAGAATAATAATAAATACATTTAAATATTAAATATGTTGCCATAAGTACTGCACATGTTACAGTAGGAATATTTACGCGTCTTACCGAGAAATTCCCGTAATTTTTTTAAGGATTGAGAATTTTCTCTTTTAAGCACGGGACTTGAAAAAAATCTTATTTATCGGATCAAAAAAATTTGTGGTAAAATTCCATAAATTCTTTGCTAAATTTATGGTTGTATTACTTATTGTAATCAATTATGTGTGAAAATATACTTTCATTCTGGAGCGTGAACGTAACGGCTTCGTTGCTAAAAGTAATTTTTACTACATTATTTGTATATGATTTTTTTTCTTTGAGGTACTGCTCACGCGAATACTACGTATATCTGGATTCTTAATCCAGCCAATAGTTTTGACAGTAGGTTATAATTTGTATACAATAAACGTACGCTCCTCTCCTCATAGCTTTTGGTGATGCAAATGTATATCTCATTTTATTTTAATATACACAAATTATGCAACATGTATTACACATATTACATATTTATGTATAGGCATAAAAAGTAATCATTCAAATCACGCATGTTGACTAATGTACGTATTTATTATTTATTACGCTCATATTTTGTCCGTTATAACTAGTTTATACTAGAAAATACTAGAAAAGTCCAATCGATATGTGTACAAATGGTTTTATGAAATAAAAATTTGTGAGAGGGAATGTTTGACACATATTCGTTTATCAGAAACCGTTACGATGAATAATAGTAACTTATTAATAATTTTATCAATTTTATAATTATCATTTATCGAAAACAACCAAATTCCATCTTCTCACTTTTCAATCGAGCATTTGAAATTGACATTTACAAAAAATATTTGAAAAATTATGAGCAACTAAAACTGAGTATTTTAAGGATGAATGAAAGTACTAATACCTTATTCAAAATTAAAATTACTAGAACAAATACGTGATTATGATGATGTATTTTAGTTGATACAAAAAATAAATTTATTTTATTTTCAAAATGTTAAATGATTTTCAATTTATTAATAGTTACACAATGAAGTAAGTAAAATAAAATTTTTAATTTAGTCCGATAACAGTTACAAATTTAGAATTATATATTACATACATTTATGACATTGTTTGAAACTAGAACACAATATTGTTAATGCACATTTTAAGCAGTAGTAGTAGTTGATTGTTATATAGCTTCCATCATATTATTGAGTTTCATTACGTAGGAGGTAGGTAGATATTTATTAATTTATTACTGTAATGGTAATAATAATGATAATAGATAGTATTATTTTATGATTAAATAAAATGAAAACACGCATGTTCCTATAAACTATGTACATAGGATGTACTTATTTTGTTGGTAATTTTGTATACCCTTTGTTATGAGTTTAAATCAATAAATAATTACGACATTAATGTAATTAAATACAAAAGTAAACAATTAATATTTTTATCAATGTCAGTTATCATACATTATCTAACTTATAGATGATAATAGTAATAATAATAAAAATAGAAAGATATCGATATTTTCGTCTGGAAAAAGTATTGTATGATGTTGGAAAAGTATACGGAGAGGTGTACAAATTGAAATGTTTTTTTTTATTCCAGATATTGTATTTTTGTGTAACAACCCAGGAGAAGTTAAGTTGAGCAATGAAAAAACTTTTTTTTTTTTATACATGAAATGGCAATTGATAGGACGTATAGTCGTTTATTATATCATAGGTTCAAATGTTTATTAAATAAATTTAATTAAATCATCTTAAAAAAATAAGTATAATATAGTAATAGACAAAAGGCGAATAGCATAAAAAAGTAAAATTTTATTTCAAGTTAAACGATTCTTAATTTTAAAATAGTAAAAATAAATTTAATAAAATAAAACCAACATTTTGTAGTTTAAAGAAACGAAATATATACAAATAAGTAATTAATACACACAGTATTTAAGTTATATAAACAAAAAAAAATGTTATACTTCTATAAAGTTTGATAAATATTCAAAATAACATTAATAATCAATAATGATAACAGTAATAATAACAATACTTTAATTACTTATATGCGAATGGAAGATTATTCTATAATATTTATGATATACGCAAAAACGATCAAACACCCTGGAATGTAAAGTTTATATCTATTTCTAAAAACCGTAAGGATTGAAAAATCAATTAAGTTAATATTTAAATTTAATTTCTAAAAAATAGTTCAACATATTTGAAATGTTTAACAAATTATGAAATATCAATGTTTTTAATGAAATTATATAATATAATAGGAATTTATTAACATCGTGGAACAAATATTTTCAGAATATTATACATCAGTATTTTAAAATTGTTCACGTTATTACACCATGAAATATTTAGTTTGAAATAATCAATCCAAAGTCTTAGGAATACTTAATGGTTAAAACAGTGAAACATTTTTAACTAAAATATTGATCAATAAATTGTTTTTGGTGGAGAAATATAAAATGGTATGGGTTATTTATTTAATTGATTCGACAAGTTATTAATTTGATTATTTATCAGATAATAATATAATAGTTCTTAAAATAAGTACTTAACTAGTATAAAATAAAAAATAATTACACGATTTTTAATTTAAAATGTTATATTTACAATCTATTTATATCTTTGTACAGTAAGAAAATTAGATGAACAAATTTAAATCAATATATATTATGAGTTCATTCAATGATAGAAATTCTCTACTAAAATTAATGTAGGTGTTACATTGGAAATTTCAATTATGATAAAATATAGTTTTGTAAACTACTTAATTTTATTTTTTAAATATTTATTATCATTTTAAACAATAGCTGATTCGAAAATAAAGCTATTCAAAAAATTAACGAAAAATGTCATCATGGCGATGTATGAAAATAATACAAGTTATAGAATAACAATACAATTAATTTGTTACAAACAGAAACAGATAAATAATAATAAAAAAAAAAATTAATCATGACACATTCGAAATTTAAAGCTGACATTTTGATGGATTTTTTTTTAAATTAAGTTTTCCCATACAGTTATTTTCGAAGAAGCCACACATTTCAAAATATATGCAAGATATATTTTTATTTTTGCTGTAATGTGTGAACAAAAGCAAATTAAATAAAAAAAAAAATAATATTTTTATTTACTTAAACCTATTATAAATAACTTACTAACGTATACCAAGGAAAACAATTTAATTAAAATTACAAATTATAATACTATAATAAAATGTAAACAATATAGGAATATAATAGTACTGTATAAACTATAATTTAATAAAATACTCGTATATAGTATAATCATCTTATAACTATGATGTAAATATGATACCATTATGTAAGTATAGTACGCTAATCTAAATTACAATAATTGTCATTATTAATAATCTTAAGAGATCAAGTGTTGTTAGTGATTATAGTTTAGATACTAATAATAATTAACCCGATATTGTATTTTATATGATCAATTTTCCAAAATGTTAATTTCTATAGCAGTTTACAAACACAGACAACTTTTATGTTGATCCATACCTACTCAAAATCAGATTTTTGTACTTCCATGTACTCAGTTGAATTGAATATCATTACTTAACAGCTAAAAAAAGTGTCTACAATATGTCTAAAACGGCACAGGCTTAAATTGTAGTTAACTAATTTGTAGCTTTTTTTACGATACGGTAATAAATTAATTTTTTCACCTTATTTCTAAATTGTAGAGAAATATTTTCATCTAAAGTAGAAAATTATGTATATATATATATATATATATTTATTTAATATTATAAACATTTTTCATATTTTACCGGTATTTTTTTTATCAAAAAATAAAACCGATATTGTACCAAGAGTATCGTGAGAAAAAAAAACATATTGAATACAGTATTATGATGATATGACTGTGTTTGTGTGTTTAGTAGAGAATATACGAGATGAAACGGAATACAGTTGATCGGTTGAGAAGAGGGTAAAATATTCCAAATGTAATAGTACCTCTGAGACTGTAAAAGACGTTTTGCATATGGGTTGTGAATTACGACTAGAGAAACTCTTGGTAAATACGACGACGACTTGCGTAGGAGTAAATGATACGGAAATTATCACGCGGTATGCAGTTCCGTCGCGTTTTATAATATTATCAGACGCGTATTTGTTCGGAGCAATTATTGTTATTTGTATGTATAAGTAGATAGAATACAACGTTTCTTACCCTCTTATCTCCCTTTCCCATTACCCATTCCCTTATTCATCTACCTCGGACTATAGAGAAACTTTTCAATAGCGACTGTATCTGCACCTATATTACGTGTTTACTTGTACAAACTACTGCGTGTGCATGAAAGTACAATATCACTGAAACTTCAACAACGGATTTCGAGCGCAGACGACGACGTGTGGAAGTACAAAATCGATTACAAAACAATCGTTGCACGATGACAAAGACATTATGATGACGATTATTGATTGAGCAAAATTTGTTCAAAAAACATTTTTGAAAAAAAAGCATATTATATTACATAGTATTCGATACAAGGACAGGAACCGAAACCGAAAAAAACCGATTTTGGAATTGGAACCTTTTGAATAGTAAAAACCAAAATCTTTATATTGATAAATTAAGTACCGAAATCGGAATTTTTAAATAATAAAGGTTCAATTAGGTTCTAAAAAAAATGGTATTATTTAATATAACTTTTTAGTTATTACTACTTAGTTTATTAATAATCAGTGATTTATTATTATAATATTTATACATAAAATTATATAAAATTCGCATTCTTGATAGGATTTAAATAAGAATAAAATGATTATATTATTGAAGTATTTGTAACAAGTATATTTATCATAAAATAGTATTATTTGAAAATATCTTTTCCGATGTACAACATAATTGGAATAAATATTAAATTATCTTTGAAATAAAGTGATAATAATAATAAAATAGACGCCCTGCCACATAGTGAAATATTATAGCAAACGATGCGTAAATGAAACGTTCCGTCAATCGAAAATATTATCTTGGTTACTGTAATTTTCAATTTTATAATAGTACTACTGTGCTTTGTATATTTTATAGGGCATTACATTGATAGCTAAAATAGTAAAATTATAAAATAATTGTACGTTTATTCTTAAAATATTATTATTGTAATGCGTTTTAATGGGTGGACGATGGTATATTAGAGTATATCCACTAGATTAGAATAATATATTTTACTGACAACAGGAATTGGTACTGAAATTATCTGAAACTAGTACCTTTTTTTTTTTTTTTTTACAAAGAATCAGAACTTAATTGGAATGAGTAAATCCAAGTTGAATCTCAGATTATATTTATAATAAGGATAAACAATTAATTGGGTCTGATGATAAAAACGAAAACTTATGAGTTCAGTGCGATTACAAATAAATCATAACATACTATAGAGTTGTTCTACTCATAGCCCTTGAAGCCTTTTTTTTCTTCCTTCATAGAAACTTTTATTAAAAAAAAAAAAATCATAATAATATTATAAAAAAAAATCGTCATACGATTGCACACTTATATGTTACTTATAACTACTATATGTTACTTATTGCACGTATTCCTACGTTTATACGCACAAGAAGTAACAACCAAAACCATGATTGAATTCAGCTCATTACGTAAAAAATGTGTACAAACATGATACCTACATATTATGTAGGTATCATGTTTGTGATACTAACTTAGTATAGCAGCCATAATGAATCCGAATTTTTGTGGTGGGATATCATGGAAGTTGGTTAATCTAAGTCTTTATTAGACGGCTGTTATTGACTGTGGGTTTTACTAGATAACAATATTTTTATTTTTTTTTTCGTGGCCCCTAGTATTTTTATGAAAGTGTAAATTAGTCCGCCAACTAAGAAAGGTTAAAGCATTCTGATGTATTAGTTTTGTGCGACTACTTCCACAATAAGACCTATAACTTAAAAGTATTGATACACTTGATAAAGTTAAAAAATTAATAAATTTAAGTTTGCAAAAGCTCAGTTGTTTAAATTTCTATTAATTATGTAATTTTTTCCATCATTTATTTTATTTATTTACCATACATTAGTATTGTAATTTTCAATTAATAATCATATACTATATATAAGTAATTTTAAAAAAAATAACTAGTGTATTCTAATTAATAGATCACTGACAGTTTTAAGTTTGTAAAAATGAGAAATGTTTTTTTATGTTTGGACTTAGAGTAGTACATTAAAAACATGGAATACAAATTGTGTACTACCTGAAAACACTGGGATCTAATTAGACCAAATAAGAGTCTTGGGGACGCTACTAGTAAACACAGATTGAAATAGTTATTTTATTTTTGATAACCGGTACCAAAACCGGTGACAAAAAATTCAAACGGTTTCAGTCCCTGATTTGATTATAATATATTGTCATTATTTACAGACTGCAGTTGGCGAAATCCAATGGAAATAATGATTTTTTTTCGAAAACATTACGTTGTTGTTTCAAAACATTAGTTTTTCGATTAAAGTAATTATTATAGACTACAATATATTTATTTAAAACGCGGAATCGAAAAAACGTAGAATATTATACTTTCAGTTTTTCGTCCAGTTGTTTACGCAGCAAAGTTGTTCGGGAAATAAAAATAAATCAAAAATACGCGTGTATATGTGTGTGTTCAAGAAATGATGCAGGTCTTGTCGTCAGGTTTTTTCTCACTTTTTTCTTTCTGCCGCATTAGTTTCTTGCAAATCGCATCTGAATACAACAAACATTTTTACACAAAAAAAAAAAAAAAATATAAAAAAAAAATAAAATAAAATAAATGTCACCGTGTTAATTTCATTGGTCTTTTCGACATTTATTTGGGTATACCTACCACACTGACGGGGACCGTTATGCGAATTTTACGCATACGTTGCGTTTTCAAGATTAACTAATTCTAAAGGGACGATAATTAATTGCAAAATTTATCGGAAACGCATGTATCCATCGGCCATTAATTTTAAGAACTGACCTTGTTTTGAATGCTCTCATTTATGCGTTATTGGTAGGAAAAACTTGGTGCACCTACCTACTAGGCACTGTGCAACAATAATAATATTATTTAAATAATCGTGGGGGTCGCTACAGAGTTATCGATTTCATCATCATGTTCGCGTTATGGTTTTAAATTAGTCACTTTTGTATTGTTGTAATCATATATTTTTTTTTTAATCGCACCAAATTAATTATGATTGGTACTAATTTAATATGCTACTACCACACGTTTAGTGATTAAATGTGCTGTCTACAAACTTATTAAGTTTAAGCTTCAATAAAATGTTAACAACAATATTTTACTTATACAATGTATATACTTGATAAAATTTTGTAATAAAAATTAGGCTTTTTGACAGTAAAAATAAAACTAATCTATCAGTCTGTGGTAATAAGTCGTGTCAAAATGTAAGACAGTGGTCCTAGTTTAGTTGTACAATTGACGAATCTATTGTTTTAAGATTGAGGTAATATAATAATTGAAGATTACACGTCTTAGAGATCGTAAATCACTATAAGATGAAATTAGACTTCAGATAAAAATGTATGTAATAATAATCATTAAAATTATTGAAAATGAACCTAAGAGACATGTATTTTTGGTTTGTGTTATAGGTTAGGTGTTGCAGGTTAGGTGTTGTTTCTTAAAACTATGTACTTTCAAGGAAGAAAAGCGAGAGCGGAATATCTAATTATTATGAATTATATTTAATAAAGTTTTACAGAGCAATTGTGCTACTAGGAGGAATTATTTGGGAGTTATAATCTCTCCTCCCTTTGAAATATGTAGTTATCTTAACCTTAACCCATTCTCCCTACCAAACACCTATCGCAATTTAATTTTTTTCAAATGTATAACTTTCCCTCTCTCCCCGTCCATCGAAAATAAATCCTGGTTGCACCACTCGTACACAGTACTACTTCCGACACATGGTGTAAATAATCAACTTTAAATGAAAACGAATTTGTCCAATGGGCGGTTAATAGCTCAGAAAATGTTGCTGACCCGATAACTATGGTGGTGCAGAAAAATAAACAATAGAAACACACTGAAGACACGTCAAAAATAAATTCATCATCAAAAAATTCAACAATGTTCAAACATGCAGAGCCACTCAAAATAAATTCGTATCATTTTTCAAAAATGTAAGAACGACATATACATATCTCGTCAATAATAAAAAACAATTTATGACAATTTTTGTTTGCAGATACCATATCAAACCAAAGTAAAATTATGCGGATAAAATACTAGTGGTAGATTTTGTTATTGATTTTAGTTTAAGTCGCTGTGTTCCGTGAAAATTCACAAAACCGGTCAGGTGTGATGAATTAGAGCAGCTGTTTAACCTGGGTCATGCGAAAAAAAATTGGGTAGTAGCGGAAAACATTAAATTTGTTTTATTTATAACGAATCGTTTCGGAAATATGCAATATATGTAATCAAAAATTAAAACTTTACTATCAATTTATCTTATAGAAATGGAGTATAGAATATAGATGACAGGTGCGTACATAAAAAAATATTATATGGGGAGGGGGAGAGGGTTAAGGTTATACATTTTCATACTTATATTATCTATAAACCTCTTTTAACAAATTTAATATTTTTTCTAAATTTCGGGGAGGAGTTTGTACCCTTTATACCCTTCCTTGTGTACGTGCTTAGTAGATTATAGAATACTATATGTATATAATGATAAGTATAGAAATAAACTGAACGTAGCTACAGATTTAAGATTATATCTAAACCTGATTTAAAAAACTGTATAACTCGAAATAAGAGCAAGTATTTCATTATATTTATATATTAAAATTCAAGTAAAATAATTTATTTATTTTTATGTTTGTCTTATTACATAATATAAAAATATATTTATTATTACATTATATTATATTATTGTTATTTTTGATCTAAACATTTTAGAGTAGTTATATATTTTATTGAGAAAAATTTAATATATTTACAATCTGTAGAGTAGTTATGTGAAAAAGTTTAAAAGTTATAACGATGGGTACAACTAAAAAAATATTATTCTTAGGCGTACGAAAAGAGAAAGGTTGGGTACCGCTGAATTAGATAATAGAGTTTTCTACTTAAGCGTATACCCCCGTTCGCTTCTAAGCTTTGAAATATTACTAATTATGATTGATGTTTGTAATTTGTTTGTTAATGAGCAACGGTACGAAATGAATATTGCAGAATTCTTGAAGTTTTATGGTGACACGTTCCTAAATCCAAAATATAAAATAACACATTATGCAGTGGAGTTATTTATCCTACATGATGCGTTCCGAGAATAATTGTAAAACGGCCGACCGATGGATACTCCATTATCCGAATACTTTAATTTAATAAATACTTATGGAACGGTATTGTCCAAATGAATTATTACAGAGGCACACGCTCAAAAATAAATAGGGGTGGCATATTGAATGGAAAAATACCATCCACCCACCAAGTAACTTTCGAAAAAAGGTCTACGAGAGTTGTGCCCAAACATCTTCTTTAATATAAATTTATAATCTTATTAATAATTATAACTATAATATTAATAACATATTAAATAAGATATTTATTTATTTTTTAATCTTTAACCTAATCAACTTAATATTAAGGTATTCAATATTAATTTAAATAAAATATAGGTTCTCGATTAATTATTAAATATAATTATATATAAATACCTGTATACGATACAAATTTTTATTACAAATACAATTTATGCAATAAAAAATATAATAATCATTAAGGCTAATTACATTTGTGCACACTGAGACTCAGTTATAAATTTTTATAAACAAATTTAAATGAATATAATAAAGCATTTTTTAATATGCTGCTGTTATTGTAAAATGTTTTTATTTGTCAGTGATGTTATGGATGATAAAATGCTCATTAGTATTTAGTCAGCTATCTCTATATAAACTAATTGTCTAATGGCTGTATTATTTTATGGTTTATTTTTAATATTTGTATACATAGTAGAATTATGATGTAGATATTTTGGGGCCAGTGGTCTACCCAACCACCAAAAAAATTAGAGGTAGCAGCTGCTACCCTTGAACCCTCCAGTGTGTACCACTGATTACACATCGTATGAAATATTGTACACTTTTTTACTAATATATTTATATATACTGCAATAACTGATCAAATATTTTATTTTAACGAGGGAAATACATATATCATATATCATTTGAGATTTAGAATATGTATACTTTATACGCGTGTACTTGTATAAATGTTTCGTAACATAATGATAATATTGATAATATTGATAATAATAATGATGTTTAACGTTTAAACAGAATGTAGAAAAAACAATTTTTTGAATTATCCAGTGATAGATGTGAAAATTTTACATAGAAATTTCAATAAACTATTGTAATTTAAAAAATAAATATATTTTTGTTTAAAGATTAAGATTTATAATATCAAGGTAAGCATGACGGATATCGTTTCTCGATCTAAAGTTCACGAATCACATTAAATTTATGATAGAGAAAGATCACGGAAAACACATTTTGTAGTCATAAGTGATTTTCGACCTGATAAATAATGCAATCAATTTATTCGGTTTTCAATGATATGGGACACGAATATAGAACTCGTTGTATGTGTATGCATTAGAATTGAATATTACCTGCTAAATTTTTCTTTTCAATTGTGTTAAGGCTGTCGATTAGTTCTTCTATTGGATCGAGATCAGGCCCCAGACTGTCCACCCAAATTCTTAACATTCTGTAGCCGTGTTGTTTGTAACTGGACGGACCTGTAAATGAAACACCAAAATCGTTGATCACTTGTGTACCAGTAAGATGAATATTTAACATTGATACATATTAGAAAATAAATCAAATAAACTTTTTGTTGTAATATTAGCGTACATATACGTATATTATTCAATATAATAAGGTAACCTTATAAGTATTAAATACATTTCGGAGAATTTTATGAGAATAATAATATGATATATTATTCATATATATATATTATGTATTATTCGGGATTCGGGTAGTTTGTAGCATTGATTATAGAATAAATGATATATATTTATGAAATTAATTGATTATAGTTTAATCAATAACCATAGCTTGTAGGCTTTCTTTTCACTCCCGAAATTGTACCAATGTTACAATGTATATAACCCAAAAATATAAACGATTTACTAATTTTATTTAGCTATTGATGAATTAGTGTTAATGTTAGCAGTGGCGGCTCCTAAGGTTCAAATAAGGTGGTGCATAGTTAATTTGTAAAATATCTATATTGGCGGGTAAGAAATTATTAATTTTATTATAGGTAGGTATACAGACATTACAATTTTTTAAGCTATATAAGCTCTTCATCGCGGTAAAATAAAAATGAATTAGAAAATAATAACTTATTATGTATGAAACATAAACACAACATTTTTATTTTCACGATTGACATGATATGTGAAACGAAAAAAATAAGTCGGGTGCACACATTGATTGTACCCAAAACTGCCATGTAATATTAACCGACGTGTCTATGCATGTAACTAATTTTCTCCGCTTTTTTTCCGATTTTTTTCCGCTCGGAGCACAACGAATATGTACTCCGCTAATTATTTCATCGGTAATAGACTTGCTTCTCAGCACGAAAAGCTGCATAAATTTTTTTTTTAATAAATATTTTTGTCAATTACGGACTATGTGCATAATAATCAATTATAATTTGCTACAGGAATCTAATAATTTTGTGTATAATTTTTTTGGGTGGTTCATGTACTCCTGTGCATCATAAAACGAGCCGCTACTGTGTATTAGTATAAGTTCTGCGTTAGTTACGCGTAATGCTAGATCACGAGATATAATGTCGAGTTGGGTATTTATAATTCATTGAAACAGTACAATACACATATAAACTTTAACAACGGTAATTTAGATAATACGATAATTTAGATAATAAATTGTATGCTACAAATTTATGTATCTCCTAGGTTGACCTTGAACGTCAAAATGAACACATCGTTATGGGTTTTTGGATATTTATAAACTATTAAACAAGGTTCAAAATTGAAAAATAATGACATTAAAAAATAAATTACTTAATAAATTACCATATTATACAGCACAAACATCTCTTCTCAAACACGCCCAAATCTTTATGTTCTGAGTTTGGTGGGGTGCTAGGAAATAATGCGAGAAAATGACGGTTTAGGTGATTGTGACTATATACTGTGCGATTGCCTCAGTATTTTAATGGAAAAAAAAGAAAAAGCTAAAAGCCCATATAACGCTTCCAATTTTTCGACACTGGCTTAGAGTGAAATGCGCATAAAGTTTTTTAGTCATAAAAAACTAAATGACTTATTTTAAAAAAAAATAATATATACCATATATATATCAAATATAAATGGCTGCGAACGAAATTTCAAAGTTTTTCTTAACTTAGGAAAATTACCAAGAACATCGAAACACTACCTGTTTAACGTACCATCTGCGTCCAATTTTCGATCAAATAGTTGATGTATGAAACTTTTAGTGCAGATTTACTTAGTCCTAAAGTTCGGTCACAGGATAAGAAAAAATATTAAATATAATTGTAAAATCAATACATTTTTTTCACTACATAAATAGTTTGAAAGACAACGATGTTGTGTTTGAGTGATGTTTTCAGAGAAATAATCAAATGTTTAAAAAATGTTCAAAACTAAAAAAAAAAAAGAATTGCTCATCCTAACGATTTGGTGCTGCTCGGATATGCGGTCTACCGTCGGGACGCGGTCTACAAACATGTATGTAGACCGCATATCTGAGCAGCGATAAAAAAAAAAAAAACATTAAAAGATAAAATTGATTCAAATATAATTTGTTGTAATATAATGTATAACTACGATATAGTTTTGTATTTTCCGCCTATATTTATACTAAAAGACAAAATCACTGATATACCACAGTGTAGTAGTGTATTTAATAAGTTTGTTAGTAACCGAACAGCCGTCGATCAGTAACCTAACCATGTATTAGTGCATATCATTATGAAATTAAAAGAGTTCTATTCAACCGTCACCTGTAGTGAAGAAAATGCCACTGCTGTGCCATTGCATTTTTAAGGGAGCATGGCTTATTAAGCTGGTTTCACACGGGGCGATTTAATCGCGCACGGTTGCGGTTAAAAATCGCGGCGATTTAAAACCGCTCCCGTGTATGCATTCACACAAGGAGATCGCGTGCGATTAAAACGCCTTCGAATACCCGCCAATTTCGAAATGTGTTTGTTTTCGTTTGAACTTATAACATTAGTCGTATAGAAAACGTGGTTTGTAAATTGTAATACTGTGTCTGTTACTCTGTTGTATTTAACACGTCTTTAAATACATTATTTTCCATCGTTTTATTAAATGGAAACCTTAAATGATGTTGAAGCAATTTGTATAGTGTATAGTTTATATAAAAGACGACAGTTAAAACAAAAATTGACCAGCAAGAGAAAATATTGGGTGCATCCACTAAATATGAAAAGGATCAACGAAGGTCAGTTTTAAGTTAATTTTTTAACTCTGCGATTACACCCTGATGAGTTCTTTAAATATTATCGGATGTAAATTTCGTCATTCGATTCATTGGTATGTTATTAGCTGATTCGCTTTAATGTTAATAAAATTATGTAAAACTGAATCATCGCTGTCTACAAAATATACTTACCTACTGACAATAGTAATTATTTGTTAAATAATTACAAGTATTAACTAATTTCTTACTTATATTCCAAATGCTTTCCTCAGCGGAAATTTCTCAAATAAATTCATCATTGTCAAATCCCATTATAATTATTGGTAGGATATAATAATATAATATAAATATATTAATAATTAATATAATATTATAATCAAATCAAAATAATTGCAGTGCTCACACTTGAAAGGTAAATTTGTTGAATGAACGCATGTAATAGCGGCGATTTAAACGCGTCGTCTGAACAGAACCATTGGAAATAGGCAGTCTAATTTTAGCGATCAACCGCTTCTGACCGCGGAAAAATTAAACACCAGCGATCGAAGGCGGTTGAACGCAATTTTCGGTCGCGCGGTTTTTCTCGTGTGAACACATCCATATTAACATATTTGTTTAATTTTAGGCGATTAATCGCCGCGATTTTTAACCGCAACCGCGCGCGATTAAATCGCCCCGTGTGAAACCAGCTTTAGACACTGCCAACGAAACGTTACCATGCGTATTGTATTATTTATTTACATACTACTATTACTATTTACTGCGTATTATAGGTGTACGGTCTTCATATTATGTAGACCGCATATCTGCGCAGAAAAATGTCGGTAGACCGCATATCCGAGCAGCACCGATTATTTTTACGTATTATCAAAATTAACGGGAATATTATAAATAATTAAATATTCATACGGCATATCACCTATATATTGGTGTTCAATCGCTTTGATTTGTTCATCCGTGAACGCCCACAGGTGAGCCAATTTTTTCCATTCGCCAGGACTTAGTTGTTTATGGGCCAACTTTCGTAATATCATTTCTAGATTTTCATCGGTCTCTTGTAGTGCTATCGAGACGTCCAGATCCGGATTACACTTCCATTTCCTTCGTTCTTCTGGCGTTTTCGGTCTAGTTCTTTTCTACGCGTGAACAAAAATTCAATCGTTAACAATAATCAACGTTTTAGGAAAGGGCAACGATTAAATAGTTTACAGTCTGTCAAACAATCGTATTTCGATATACCTTAGGTGTATATTCTAATCGAGCGGTTTTTATGATCATATCCACAATGGCAGTGAAACTTCCTCTAGCTGCTATATACAGTGGTGTTTTGCCTCCCTGAGTTAAAAAAAATATATGATTCACATTTTACATATATTATTAATTTAATGTTATGTTAACTGAGACATAAAAACATTTGTTTTATTTTTAATTTACTTAATATAATATAAACATAAAAGTTTACATATATGACATAGTGCTTATCCCTAATAAGTCGAAATTAAGTTTGCGAACAGTTTAATTGACATCGTACATTTTATGTAAATATTAATATATTAATTTTAACAGAAGGGATTGTGTGTAATATAATAATAATATGCTACAGTGCTACGTCACAAACCGTAAGTAGTGTTGTTAAGCTTTTAGTATTTAGGTCAAAATAATAGAAAATACATTTTCTCGATGGATATTTCAAATCTGGTTTCGGCGGTTTTCCACGATAAATTAAATAATAGTAACGGTATTATGAAAAAAAAAGAAATAATACTCGAAAGAAAAATTATCCGATGAAAATAAGTTTACCTATTTCTTCAGATACGTCCAACTTTTCATAGCAAACGATATTTTATAAGTATTTTATAAGTAACTTTTTATATATTTACTATCTTACGTTTAAAAAACAATTGACTGTAGCCCTAAGTTTTTTATGTGAACGTAGTTATTAATTTTTATTTATTAAGTATTAACAACCATAATCATAAATTAATGCTATTTGTATAAATACTAATGGTTATTTATTAAGTACAATAATATTACACACGTTATTACTGGTTTTAATTTTTTTGTGGTAGTATTTTATGAGGAATATTTTTTCCTCGGAAATTTTTTATAGTTCTATTTCCCACCAAGTTTGGTTTATTGTTTTATTATTCGGACGAAAATTAAGTATAATAACAAACAAGATTGAAACTCGATTGTGTTTGATTGATGTCAGTAATAAAACGTTTGAATGTTTCAAGCGTTCGTATTAACCTGTTCACGTTGTTCAATGTTGGCCCCGGCACTTAGAAGAAGCTTACAGATTTCCGAATATCCTTGTTCGGCTGCTATGTGAATAGGTGATTGCAACCTCTGGAACAAATCACGTACACAAGAAAAAATCAAATAAAAATGAAAATCACGTATTATGTATTTCGTTTTCAAATCGACTTGTTGTATGTATAAACGTACGACCGGGTTACGTCGTCGTTGAGTAGTATATTATTATTATTATTATTTGCTTTATTTGCTTACCGTGTTCAAGGCATTGAGATCTGCTCCCTTGGCAATCAGTATTTCGGCAATCACAACATTATTCGATAAACAAGCCATGTGTAGGGGTGTGTTCCCGTTCTGTCAATGTTCGGAACGTAGTTTATTTTAATAGTTGATCACACATATGACTATGATTACATAGGTTTTTTTATTGATGTCTGTCATTTTATTTACCTTGCTCTGCCGGTCGATGTCACAGTCGGCCGATAAAAGCATTTCTACTATTCCCCGACATCCGTGGCTACTGGCAATGTGCAACGCTGTCAGCCCTTTCTAGATACGCGATCAACACATAATTCATTTTCAATTAGCACCTTTATTTCAAATACAACATGCGTAGAAAAATACGTTGAATATACGCAATGTAGAGATACGTTTGACGTATCGGTTGGTGTAATATTACGGTTATATCGGTTAGTTATTAGCATTTTGTGATGTCCTTAATTTTCTTAATTTTTGACAGTTTAGTTTTTAATTCTTTCAGATAGTAAAAATTATATTTTATATTTATAATTATTAAAATATTAATGGATATAAATCTAGTAGCCACTCATCATGGTTATTTATTTATGAGTATTTAACGTTAAGATGGTTAGTTTTTATGAGTAGTATACTAATATTTTGTGAAAATACTACTGCAATAGTCACATTTTGCAAGTGTCACTTGATATTTTATATTAATCTCTAAATATTTAATAAGTATAATATACTCGAGTTGGTGGATGATTTAAAATTGTTGGGAAAAACAAAAAGCATATCACTAGTTTAACAAGGGTTTTTTTAAGCATATCTGTAGTTAAATGCATAAAGTAACTTTTAATATAAGACGTAAACGATGTTTATAGGGATGTATTGTTACACTACGAGGAAAACTAGTTTTTACATTACACAGCTCAAATAAATACAAGCAGTAAATGGTGTTTATGTAGATACATATTTAGTTTGTACATTAACAACAAAATTACTAATTTAATGACGACAGGCATCTTAATAACCTTAATATAATATACTGATGGGACAACAAAAAGTAAATTTATACATTGATTATAATAAATTAATTTAAAACTTTATTAACATTTTTTATTCCAGGTTTGGAATTTGTGTTAAATATTTGTCTTTTAAAATCAAAATTTTATAAAATGATTGTAAAAAATAAAAATACCGTCCATCATTTTTGTAACATTTGTTATTTGAAACAATATATATTGCTTTAAAATAATATTTTATTTGCCGTGGGATTTGAAGCCTAGAGGCTTTAATGTGACAAGCGTATCGACGTTTCATTTTGTAACATGTATTGGATAGGTTTTTAGATTCTGAAAAATATGAAAAATTTATTCGTTTTGAAATGAAGCGGTTTTTAAATCTATATATAATATTAACACATTATTTTCAGTTGATGGAATGTTACAAAAATGCCACGTCTACCGATTTAATTTTTATCTAATTAGTACGTTAAATAAGTTATATTTAGTTTACATGAAAAAATGTTAGTTATTATTTGTTTTAATATTATTGTTTTACTTTAATATACATTAAAAACAATTAGGTAGTATTTAACAGTTTCTATTTCTTATAATTTTAAATTTAAATTTTTAAATAATGCGTAAGTTTAATACAAATCTACATATTTATCTTTTCACTTTCCAGTTATTCTAAACTTAAATTATATTACAAACATCTAAAAATCTTGATGAATAAATCTTATAAACATTTTTTAGTTTGATTTCCTGTGAATTTAAAAATAAATATAAAAATATTTAAATGATATTATTAAACTATTTATTTTGATAGAATTATTAGTTTTGATTGTTTAGAATTGAAAATATCATTTGAGACAAACGCATACACGTATTAGTTATTGCTGTATTTTTATACTATACACTAGTTTGGTCTTTATTTTTAAACTTTCAAATTTTTTATTGAGGACCTAGTGTATAGTATACACATATTTTAAATCTAAAATATTTCTTAAATCTTAGTACACATATTTAAAAAAAAAATTATTTTGAAATACTACGGTAAACAATTTTTATTATTGTTCTTTAATGAATTCGGTTCAGTTATAAAGCCGATTTCTACGTTTCTCTCATTTTACCTTTATTTTGTTATCTTCTTTTAAAGGGAATTTTATCTGTATAATAATGTTGTAGAATATATTATATAGAACACATGATATGAAATATAACAAATAGGCTTTGAATATGAAGAAAAATCTTAAGCAGAATAATATTTATAGGACCATATTGTTCTTACTCACCTGAAACTGCTGAATATATAATATCACGATGTATTATGACGATATCAATAAAGGTGCTGATATACGATCGTATTGTGAGTTATTAAGTTTTAAATGTTTTTCCTCAACAAAGTAACATGTTATTAGGTGAGAGCGCCAGGGTCATTTTTTAATGAATGAATGTTAAATGTTGTCTTTTTTGTTCATTGTTACTTTTATTCGAAAAAAATAATAATTTAACTAAAGTTAAAAATGTTGAACAAATATTCGTTTTTACATAAATAACACGGTTTTAATCGTTTGACTTGTAAATTTATATTTTTTAAATAGTAATTTTTTTTTGATTTTTGGTATAAGTGACTAATATATTATCAACTTATTTAGTATGTGTCATTTTAACTAATATTATGGATAAATTGCTTTTTAAAGAGTATACTCGATTATGGAATTTTCTTTTGCAGTGGCGTATTTTCAAATTTTTTGTGGGGAGAGGGATTAAAATTTATTTTAACAAAACAAAATTAATATAAATAATAAAATTAAATTTAAAGTTATAAAAAATACATATGAGGTATGAATTATTAATTAAAATACAATGAAAAAGATCTATTTTTTGCCAGTTCATCAATAATGTCTTCAGTTGTTTTTATGTAGTTTTTATTTATTGGTAACATTGCTGAACTGTAACAACTGTAACCTTTTTTTCTTCTAGGGAGGTCAAAACTTGGAATCTCTTCTTAATAATACGCCATTGTACTATTATATTTCTTTGTTAAATTATTTTATTATTTATTTCTTTGAACATAAAAACTAATAGAAAAACGATTAGGAATTAAATATTTAATTTTTAATTAAAATTCGTTACACAGACCCATAAGGTATATTATTAAATTAAAAAAACAAAATCAATAAATTATCTTAATAATATTGTGTAACGAATACATAAACTAAATATTTATGCTACAAAACATTGTCGAAGTGTGTATTTGAGGAAATTGATGTTTAATAATTAATTAACAATCACATTTTTTCTATTCACTAAGATAATGGATACATTTTCTTCGGTAGATTATGTTGGGAATTATATTGTTTTTGTTTTTAAAAAAAACAGTTATTTTTAAGATCCGTTTACGCTTTAATTTATTATTCCATACCGTTTCTTGGGATAACGACGAAATTAATTTCGCTTTTTGTTACGTAAATAAAACATAGTACTTATAATATATACGAGATCAGATATTCGAGAAACTCGAAAAACGTTATAAGACGGTGTATAATATAATCATTGAGACGGAAACACTCTTAAAAACCCGAGTGCGGTTTAGATGCTTTCCATGGATTATACATATCGTATGATGTCTGAGGACATATACGTACACCTATGTATAACGGTAAGTATTGGTTTATATTATTATACTTTTTTTTTATTCTTGTTCACATTTCGCATTGAGTGTAGTATTGTGTACTATATTTTGAATTTTTCATATTGACCCGTTTGGTGAAACAAATCATATTCGAATAGATGACAGAATAATTTAAAAATGGCCCTCGGGGCAACACTTTTTGTTATACCAGAACGCCAACATTGATAACCCATAGGATGATAGGTAACAATAACATCGAGTTGTAGTCGTAGAAAAAAAATTCCTGTCACGTAATGCATATTATACGGTTCCGTAAAATATTATACGGCAGAGGAATTGTAAATTTTTGTAAATTTGTTTTATCATTAAGTACGGTAAAATTATAACATATTTAAAATATTTAATATCATATGGTTAAGCTGAATAACATTTTTTGAGAATTTAGTTAGAAATGTTGAGTTTAGGACGAGATGTGATGCATTACAAAGAAGTTTATTTCATTAGTCGATTCATTTTTGTGATGCTTAATTAATTGTTCTGGTAGATAAATAGATTCTTTGTATAATTATACCATTGCATTGTGTTGAAAACAACGAGAAAAAACTACAAATTATCTTACACTATTCTCGAGGTTCGTCGGGTTTCCTGCTTCCAATAACATTTGCACGACGAGCGTTTGTTTGTTTTCGACGGCTACGTGTAGTGGACTGTTTTGTTCTTCGTCCTTCGCCAACATATCGGCACCGTGTCCGAGCAAAAAGTCAACCACGTCTACGTGTCCTTTTTCGCACGCTGAGTGTAGTGGCGTTCTTCCTTGCTGCGTAAAATAAGAAATAAAAATAGATTAATGATTTTATTAAAAGAACACGGTAAACTGTGACGATGTGAAGCTATATGAAATACACATCAATAAACCGTGACGATAAAAGATATCCAAACTATAAATAATTCATAAATGTAGCGCAGGTACCAGTTCCTTGTATCATAGGATACTTTGAAAATGTTAGGGAAAACAGAAAATTGGTTTTTTTTCATAATATTAAGAAAAGGATCAATTTTTGAAATTTTTCCTAATTCAACGTTGTATATTACTAATCAATTTAATTGATTACTTACCAATTTCTAATGTGTTCTTTCTCTGTTCATAATTTTAACGTGCAATAAATATATTTATTACAGAAATATTTATGTGTTGAATGAAGTGTGCTCGTATATGTCTTGAGTGGTAAAAAGTTTTAATAGTAATGATAAAATACCAATTTGATATTCGTCAAGTATTTTAGGTATTCAAAATGTAATCAATGTTGATATGTGGTGGAAATTTATATTATTTTTGAATTTTGGGCAATAGTAATAGTATTATATACAACTAAGATTAATCTTAAAAAAAGTTAAAATGATGTTTTAATTGCCCAAAAGTTAAAAATAAAAATACTTAAATTAAATTTATTTTGCATTTAAATATTTGTTAAGAAACGTATGTAATTTTATAATTCAAAACTGCGTTGTGTGTATTTTTTAAAAAAATCGGCTAAATATTAAATGTATGTAATACATTATTGTTTTATGAATAATCAATAAAGTGTTTTTGACTCGATGCCATAATAGAATCGTAGTTAACCATCAAACAATAAATATGTAGGTATTTAAACTATTTAACTGTAGATAAACTAAAAATTATAAAACGAGTTTCAGATGAAAGTGTTTTATCGAATATAATAAATGATTATAGCTTATGTATCATACATTTGTTTAATCTAACAATTTAAATTTTTTTAGCTCTTTGTTTTATCATATTTTCCTATTAAAAATTAGAAAATTAGTTAAGTACTATAAAATAATAATTATAAAATTAATATATATTAATTATTAGTATATAACAAGTATCATATATTCGTATACTTGATCTTTTGAGAATTAATTGAAATGTTGTGAATTAATCTATATTAATATAACATTATGATTTACACTAAATTATAATCAAATGCATATGAGGGTACTAAGAGGTGCTTAGTATTACCAAGTTCTAAATCAGCTCTCTTCACCCTTTCAGTTTATTTTGAGGTAAAAATATTGTTTAAAGAGAATTATTTTGCATTTATGAGAATGAGTTTATTCCAGTTTGCATTGATAATGTCCTTATGCCACCGACGTAAAATGTAAATATGTCATATATATAAGTATGCAATAAGATTTTTGGGTATTTTGGTTAAGTTAGGTTTTGGATTTGCCTCCTACGGACCACTTTGGAGTAAATAATTTTAGCACTTTCAAGTCTTAGACTGAATGTGTGCCTATGTCCAAATGTAATACTGTTTATTGAGCAATAAATGTTTAATTCTGCGTGATTTTTTTTAATACATTTTATAATCCTTTAATGTATATTTTACATTGACAATAATATCATGCAATATCAATTATTATGCAATATTATTGATTGTGCAGGGCAGCGGTTCCTAACCTTTTGATATCCGCGTATCACTTACATATTTTGGAAAATGTTTACGTATCACTTGACTTAATAATCTTTTTTTTTTACTTATTAACAAATAAAATAACATTATCTTATATATAAATGAAGCTTTTTTATAATTAATTTTGTTAATTTGAATTAGATAAATACATAAACATTTAATGTACAAAAAATAACATAACGTAAAATATTTACAGTTATTATTAATTATAATGAATAAAAATAAATAATTGTATGCAACTGTTTGTTGTACTAAATAAATGAGAACGTCAATACGGAGCTTCATATTGGTTACTTTAACTCTTCTACATTCATTTTGTTCGTAAGTCATAGATATTTATAAAATCAGCTAATACCAAATAAGCTATATAATATTGAATGGTAATAATTATGAAAATAAAACTATTTCTTAAAAAAAAATTCTCCGCGTACCACTAACGAACTTTCTGCGTACCATTTGTGGTACGCGTACCAAAGACTGGGAATCACTGGTGTTGGGTTAACTTTATAAAATAATGTATAAATGAAAAATAATTTTGCGTGACAGTAAATGTGTATTAACTTCACGTCGTAGTTATTATGAAAACCAAAATGATTTACATTTCTTAAGATAATCATAGGTTGGAATTTAAATAACTTAATCTCTTGTTAAAATTTTAGTTCATAATTCCAAAAACTTTTTACATAAAGCAAAAGTGAAAAAAAATTTGAAAGTTTTATGCTAAATAAAATCATAAAATCTTTTAGTATTTAAAATATAGTTGGAAACAATATAATATTTGACGACATTTAAAATTAAAATAAACGTAATATTACGGAGATAACAGTAAAAAAAAAAAAACAGTTTTTCAACAAGGTCTAAAATTTAAATTACACGTAAAGCATTCTCGACGTGTAATGTGTAATAATTTGAAAAGATTATTCATTGAATTATCGAGGCTGGCCGAGTTGGGCATTGAGTGAACACATGTAGTTCAGAATAAAATTAAGTAAACCACAGCCTAGGTGGAGGGGAGTATCGGTTAAAATATCATATTATACAAAACCGATCAAGTGTTCATATTATAAATTAACGTTTACAAAGCAAACTGAATAGTAATTAATACATGACTTAAAAATGTAGGAATATTGTGCTATGTTATCGTATTAAAATTTATGTCTGGTTTCAATATCAATGTTTGGTTGTAAAGGGAGATATTTCATAGCAAACACGCTTTAGAACAGCGGAAACCTTCCTATACAACGGATGTTTTTCATCGGAACAAAATCAGTTGTTTTGTTCTTTTAATAGCGGTGATGACGCATTCGTCTACAATGCTCGGCTCCTCGTTTATCATGTATTGATAGATTCGATCCGCTGTAATCTAACTGTTAGACATTGCTGATCGATATTGTACAAAAATGTTAATCGTCTTTATTATAAAAGCACACCTAGACTGAAATAATAGAGGAAGGCATTTTTAAAAGACACACGCTTGAGATGATAAGTCGGTTTGCACCATAACTTAAAATATATTGTAATTTTTCAAACTATTTAATTCATTTGAAATATATTTCAAAGAGATGACTAAAACGTCTTGAATTCTTAAGGTTTCTCTTCTGGGAATGGGGAAGATTGGAGGGAATTTTTTCCTCTCTGGATCCACTCCAGGTGTAAGTGTAAGGCCAGTGAAGGTTATAAAAACCGTTTTGTATTACCTAACCTTAACTATATTATATAGTAATGGAAATAGTAATTAAATATACAATTATATCGTAACTCACGGAATGTGTACAATATTATTTAAAACTATATGTTTGACCTTTATGCAATAAAGATGCAATCTACTTTTTTTTTCCATATAAATGTTAATGAGTTTTAATGTTAGTTTTTCTTTATTGACTAGTTGATTAGTAACTATGTATGTGATACAAGTAATAATTATACCAAATTATACTTTTAGTGCTTAAATAATTTTTAAAAGGTTATTGTTATAATTATTTTTCCTTTTTGGTTAATTATTCGATTTATTATTAAATAAAACAGTTTTTCAACAGTATGAAAATGTATATTATGAAAATACAAAATAATTAAATTTAGACGCAATTCGAAAAAAATTTACAAAGTTTAAATTTTGTATATTTAATTTCAGATCATTCATGTAAAGTCCTTAATGGTCTATTTAAATTTAAGTTCCGGAATCTGAACAACTTTTAATTATAATAACTGAAATCATTGGCGTAACTTGGGCAATACTGAGGGGGACAAATTTTATTTTATGTCGATATACCGTATACTTAAAGATACTTTTTGATAATATCTTTCAAATATATTTACAAAATATCGAGGGGGCATTGTCTGGTTAAATTTTTTGAGAGGGGGCATTTACCCCCTCTGCCCCCCTAGTTTATGCCTATGATTGAAATTTGTTTTTTAATTTTTCATTCATATTATATATACATATTCAAATTCATATTTGTGACTTATATCACCGAAATAACAAAAATATTAGAAAAAAAATGTATTTAAAATAAAAATGAATACATATAATCATATATATTTTTTATGATTCCGTTTTTGTTTTCGGTATCGTGTGTTTGAATTTTAGTTTTTATTTTCATCGCTTATTGTTGAAATTTCGATTTAGAGTGTACATCGAGAATCTCGATTCGAGATTTAAGAATGAATTGATTATTGTTTTTCGAAGATATAATTAAAAGTATATGATAAGAGTACCTATTTAGAATTTTAACTTAAGTTTACCTATTAGTTAAAATTATAAATTTTTTTTTAATAAATTTATATTCATTACGTGCTAGTGAATGTGTTGTTATTTAATTAATATCCAATTTTTATAAACAAAATTAAGTACCCACAAATTTTTATACAACTTGTCTGAACGAAAATTGTCCACAGAAAAAAAATTATTTATAGTTAGAATATAAAGCTTTAAAGTATGATCACCATTATAAAATTATAATTTAAAATTTTAATATTACTGTATACCATGAAATAGATACGATTAAAAGGCGTCGTAATTGGTCGAACGATTTGATATACATTTTACATTGTCGAATGTAGTTAATTAAACTTTTTAAATAATCTTCAAACGCGTATTAATTGAACAGAACAGTAGTATTAAGTATTAGTTCCATTACATGGAAGTAAATGCAATGGGAAAATCGTCAAAAGTTCTTTCACACCAAAAAGTTTTGTAATTCACCACTGAGATGCGTCAAATATACTGACGCAATAGTCATTATAAAATGTCGAATAACAGAAAGAATTCCTTGGAAATTTGTAGACAATAATGTAAGCAACCACGCAAAAGGTTGTATGGGTTACAAATTTGGCAATAGACATACTTTCTGAACATAAAAAGACAAAATCGGGAACAAATCGAAATAAAATAACCTCGTATAACCTCGTATAGTTATATATTAACATAATGATTATGGTTAATCATAACAAATGGTTTAAATTTAAGCAGTAAATTAATTTTCACAACATTATTTTCTTTGAACCAAACGCCAACGGTTAAAACCATGTTTTCCGATTTATGGTCCTTGATTACATATAAAATAATAAAGACTTTAAAAGGAAAAAAGATTGAGTGAGGGTATACAGAAATTGAGTTGGTTGCATTAGAACGGGTGCCTAAAAAAGGCAATGACAGATCATTATATTATATTTAAAAAAAACTTTCAAATGCAGTTTGACTTCTATAACTATATTAGTGTACATAGTTTATACTATATACGTTTGTGAGAGTTTGAAAGAAAATTAATTAATATAAACAAAAATATTGAGATATTATACATTTTATGTAGTTTAAGTTACGAATTACTAAAGCCAAAATAGTACATTTTTATATAGATCTCTAAACAATATTGTTATTTACACCAATTTACTGTACTTTAATTTTAAACTATCTGATACAAATTTCGGTTCAGAAATTTAGATTTACATATAGTTAAAATATAGTATAAATAATTTTATACTAGAATTTCAAGCATTAAAATTAAAAATAACCTATTTAAAAAAATAATGAATAACTAACAAAAGTTTGAGTTGTATAATATCACTATGGATAACCATATTTCACTGTAGTTCTAACTTTTATAAAAACAATGAAATAGTAAAATATTGAACATTTAGCTACAATGTATATTTTAAATGATTTAATAATTAAAAATATGATATTTTAATTGTAAGTCGAGTAGGATATGAAACTAAATATTATTTGTATTAGTTTTGAATAATAATTAATTAATTTTCTCGATATAAAAATTATGTTCTCAGCTCAAAAATGTTAATTTTTTTAGACTTTTAATATCTAAATATATCTGTATATTATATGGACATATACAATTAATCTCAAATGTTTTATAAATGTTTTACTTGAAAATTTGTATGTTTGATGGTATTGTTTTAAAATAACGTATCCCTATGACTGCATTGATTTGTTAGAGTCTGTGGGAAATTTTAGAAGTAACAGGGTTTGGGAAACTTGGATATTGAAATTAATGGAAGACTCTTGCTGCTCTTTATTCTGATCAATATAATAATATCGGTTTTGCATGATCGTGTGTTCTAACTGAAATGCTTAAGGTGTCAAAGGACAAATAATATCTTTCTATAATATACTGCAATACACTGTTTCAATTGAGCAACACAAATGCAATAGTGACTATAATAATATAGTAAATACGTCCACTGCGATATTAGTTGACATGAACAATTCGAAAAAAAATGATAATAAAAAAAAACAATAAAGTTTATTGTTAACCTACACTGCAGTCTTTATAGGGCTATATTGCTAATGCTGATAAACGGCAGCAGGGTCGGTCGTGTGTCAGTTATAAGCATTTTCCGCTTACATAAACAGCCACCGAGTCGTGCGTATACGTGAGCACCGCAGATTTCGAGGGCGAAGAGTACGATATTATGCTACTGTAATGGTTGACGATTTAAATCCAAAACGTTTTTATCGGGGACCTGTCTAAAATGTCATGAGCCGTAATGGCTTGAACAAAAAAATTAAAATTATTAAAATTATCTCCAACATTTGCATGTATACTATTCGAGTGAACAGGACCCTTCATTACTTTTGTCCACCGCATGACTGCTACCCGGCATCTTAGATAATTAAATTAAAAATGGAATTAATAAAATTCCTTTCGTTCGAATACCGGAGAACTTTTTTTTTTTGCAGCATCAGCAGCTTTCGAGTACTACTTTTAAATAGGATCATATTTCGGTTAAAATTATGCGATCGATTCGTTACCGAAATTCCTTCGTTCGAATAACTTGTGTGTGTAGGTATATATATATATACTAAAATCCAATGTGTGTATATTACTTCTCAACTTCAGCATGAATTAATTAATACAAATCGAATAGATGCTGGCTAAGTATATAATTATCGTGCTGAATTTTTCAAAGAAACCGGCAATTTGTGCTAAGCGTGAACGATTTTGTATGGTTTATTATTTAATCTACACTAAACTTAAAATGTTATTATTGATTTTAGAAAAAAATCTAACAGCTTTTTGTAACTGGATTTTTCGTTCAATTTTAAAACTCTTTTTGGACGAGAAATACGATAGTTTTACCAGTCTTCAAAGAAACACAACTATTACGTGTACTTACATAATTATAGGGGTAATCGATACAAACATTTGAATAATATTAAAAGGATCTAGGCTTTGAATGCGGGATTTCGAATTTCCTGGATTTCATAAAAGAAAAATCAGTTTTTTTTTCTATTTACTATAAGTATGTTTAAACTTTTATAGTGATGTAAACATTTTGAAGCGAAAAATTGGTACTTAAACTAAAAGTATTATCCATAATATTTAACTTAAAAAGGAATTGACAATGATATATATTTAATTATGATTATTTCATTTCAAAATAGTTAGGTTAGATTAAGTTTAGGTAGTTCTGAAAGAAACTTGAAATGTTATCAATAAAAGTCTCTTGAAAAAATTTTTTAATTATTTTTTATTATAATATTAATATTTTTATATTTAATGAAACAATTTTAATAAGTTTCTATTATTTAGTTATTAAAATATTTTGAACAATTCGTTAATATTAAAAGCGATTGTAATTTTCTAATTATATTAAAATAAGAAAACATATATTAATGGCTTAAGACTATGATGTCATATAAATCGTATAATTACTTTATATTTGTCTGCATAATTGTGACGAATAAAATAATATGGTCATGAATATTTTTGAATTTTAGTTAATTTATTTTTTTATGCAATTTGTCATGGTAAATTTGAATCAAATGTACTTTATATGTCAACACTGCATTCAACGTATATTTATATTTATTTACGGTTTATTTACGAGATACGTAAAAATATTTAAATACAATGAAACTCGTTCAAAATGTTCTTCGAGGAAACGTATCAAAAGAAAAAAATTTGTTGCAAGTTGGCAAAAACAAAGTTAATCTAATTTTTTTAATCACGATTAACCTCAATTTATGGATGCCAATAGAATTTGTACAGGTTAAAACCACGAGACGTTCCTTGATTTTATTTTCTGCACACCTTTCGTATTTTTTTTAAAAATATGCAGTTTTTCCGAAACCAACGCGCTTTATTTTATTGCACTTCTGCTAGCACAGGTTGTAATTAAATTTCTACACGAAAGGGTTGCAGGTTCACTAGTCAATGAATTGAATAACTCTAAGCCTCTCATAATAATTATCAATCGAATTGTTCCTTGCGCCTACGTAAAAAATTGAAAAAAATTTTATTTTTGTTATCACGCAGTTGTACTAAAATTATATCCTCCTATGATGAATAAAAGTGCATCTTATCTGATTAGATGGTGAAAATCATGCGGTGATTTAAATATCGTCTGGTACTAAGGAAATATTTAGGGACCGATGGAAAACAGCGGTGAAGCGTATTTAATGAGTATCATTAGGTATGTATAAAAATTCAAGGGTGTACTAAAACTAATAAAATGTTATAATCTAGTATTGTTTGGTATACCACCTCATCACCAAAACGCATAATAAAATGGGAAAATTAAATTTAAAAATTGTTCTTATAAATATGTTTTTATACATTTTAATTGATATAATAACTTCAATTAATAAAATATACTTGGTTAAGTAGGTAAATGTGTTCATATTTATTATACATAAGCATAGTAAATTCTTTCGCTTATATTTTATGTTAAAAATAATTACATCTAAATGTCTATAAGTAGTCACTTATATTGATCATATTAAACTGGATGTGAATCTTATCGATATTACAAAATATTTTCGAGATAATTATATTTCAGATAAGCATTTAAACCTACATGACATAATATACAATCTCAAAATTGTTAGGTTCGCATTACAAGAGTGACATCCCAAATAAGGGTGTATATTGTTCTAGTAATTTTCGCTTTTCTTGTGTTGTAGTAAAATAGGTGTTTTCTATTACGAGATTTATAATTAGTCAACCCTTCGTTTTGCGCTAGTATGGCTGCCAAAAGGGTGTCAATCATTACTCATGGAGATAGGTCATATTACTTTCTCCTCATTTCTCAGCTTCTATTTGACACCGCATTCATTATCATTTCTCGATGTTCCAGAGACAAATGATTTAGAGAAATGCATCCTTTGTTACAATTAAATGGTCTATAAATTTAGATATTAGATTTTTTTCTCAATATATTTTGCACACACGTATTGATCTGACATTTATAAGATTAGCTCAGTCTACATCCGGGTCATGTATCGAATAACAAAACGTAAAAGGTCCTTGTACAGAAGTAGTTGCCGGCATGTATTGTTACGTGTATGTGTATGGAAAAATTGTTATGAACTATGAAGTTCGAATGAAATATTAGTCTGTTGAATATTACAGTGTACGCTATGTTTAATGTATTTTAAGTTTAATTTTATAAATAACATTTAAAAAAATAGATATTATTAAATATAATATAGAGTATGAACATTCAGCCCATGGCTCTTAAATCTATATCATGCAATTTATAACGCAGATCAATTTTACAAATTGTGGTATTGTATTTAGTAGTCTTATTAAAAGTAATAAACATGTAAAAGATTAATAACATTAATTCGAACGTAGAGAGAAAAAAAATTGTTAAATAAAATTAGTAAATTTTTTTTTTTTAAGATTAATATCCATATTTTTTTAGTGCGTATAGTAATCCATAAATGTATTAACTAAAACACAGCCCCGAAGCAATGTGTATAACAGTTCCGGGGCCGTCATCAGTTCCAACCGTGAAAAAAAAAAATTATTAAAACACAACTGAGTAGATGTACATGGTTTGTAATCAACACGGATAGAACTTATTTCTTGTACTTTTAGTAATAGCCTCAGAATATTTAATAAAAATAACCTTTTAGAAGGTTCAACTTAAAATAATTATACTTAATAGATAATAGTAGTTAATCGTTATCCTATGGTAATATATCGGTTAGTATACATGAATATGAGTGGTATTATTGTTTTGTTATTTTACCAAATCGATATCAAAACAATTCTTAATATAGTATTTACAGTGTTGGGAAATATCTAGATAAATGTATCTAGATAAGTTATCTAGATAAAAATTATTTATATTTTATCATATCTAGATAAATTTATACTCAGTTATCTTTATCTTCATCTAGATAAAAACCTTGTTATCTATGAGTACCAATCTAGATAATTTATTTAAATAGAATAAAAATAAAATTTGAAAATTTAAAATGTTTTTATATTTTCATTTTTACATTTTTCTGTACATCTATATACCTATTACACAGATAATAACTGGCAAGATGACAATCTTCTTATGAAGTTTATTTTAAAAAAAATAACTCTTTATATTATATGTTTATTTTCAAAATGTTTGAAATTTGTTAAAAAAAGACAGAAATGTATTGTTATTTTATTTTTCAAATCTAAGATTTTTTTATTATTAAGTTAGAGAATGATTTGGCATCTTCTTATGAAGTTTATTTAAAAAAAAAATTATTTTATTTATTATGTTTATTAATATTTGAAATGAGTTGAAAAAATGATATTTATTTTAAAATGTTTTTAATTATGAATTTTTTACCTAATATCTGTAGGCTGTAGTATCCTGAATATTTTCAAAATCAAACATGAAATTATCTCATATTTATCTAGATAAAAATGTACTTATTTTTATCTTTATCTAGATGAAATTTAGTATAACTATCTTTATCTGTATCTAGATAAGAATTAGTATAGTCATCTTTATCTTTATCTAGATAAATTATTAGTTATCTATTCCCAACACTGAGTATTTATGAGTGCTGATAAAAGTATAATTGTTTTTTATTTATTACTCAAAATGCAACTCAGAATAACAATGCTTACCAAAAATGAGCCATATTAAGACAATGGTTTTTTTATTTTTTTTTATGAGTTTCTTCGTTATATAGTAAACTAAAGTTTAATATTAACATATTTTATATTATTTATTTTAATTTTATTGAGTATATGTTTAAATATAGTAAATAGGTAAAACAAATATCTTTGTAAAAATATTTATTTTTATTACGAAAAAATAAAGAAAAAAATTGATGCATTTACAGTCCTTTAATGTTTAATTCTGAAAAATAGAATATACATGTTAATTATAAAATAAATGAATTAATAGCGTAACTATACTGCAGGGGTGGGCAACTGGTGATTTTTATCTGCTTTGTGCTCCATTTTCAAATTACTTCATACAATTTTAGCATTTATCAGTATTTCAGCTTATTACGTTAATTGTAAAACGTAGATATCATATTTTTATCTAGTAATGAATTGCAGCTAAATTATTAAATTTCTAAGTATAATATATTTGTACATATTGGTATAGCTGATACAGCTATAGATATTACGTACATATTTAAATATATTGATTGAGTTGTAAAAATTAAATTATATGAAATAAATGCTTATTGTCAATTTCAATGACCCTCTTTTTTCTTCTTTTTTTTTTTTTTTTTTTTTGCTTTATTTACTCTGATCCGGCAGATTTTAAAGTTTTATGTATTAGCCCTCTAATTATTATGAGTTGCCCTCCTTGCTATACATTATTAATGTTTTATATGTACGAGTACTCACATTGGATTTGGGTATGTGATTTAAAAAAAATAGTCAAATTGGTTTTTTTAAACAGCATTATGTACAATTTATTAATATTTTTTATAACTATTAAACTTTAATTTTAAATTATTTTTTCAGTATATGAGAAAAGTATCTTATATTTGATAATAATCATGAAGTATAATTTAAAAAAATATTTATTCAAAATACGATAACATATTTTGGCCAACAGAAAAAAATATAATTTATATTAAGGTTTATAAATACAACTTTATGTCGAAGATTTTTATGACAAGTATATATATGTAACTTAGTACTTATTTCATTATTTATTTATTTACTATAAAGTTATTACTAATACAACATTAATGCGCTTGTGCTGAATTAAAAATTAACTTACACATATATATTTGTATACATACAGATAGCGTCATATGTGGCAGTATTTCCATCAATACATAAACGAAACAGCTTTGTGAAAACTTTAATTATAAATATCGATAGAAATTGAATTTTTATAAATAATAAAATCATGGTGTTTCTGAAATTTCGTTCAAAGAATTTAGTCCATATTTTGTTATTATACATATATATATATATATATATATATATATATATAATGTGTGTTTTAAATTAAAAAGAAAAAAAATTGTTCACGGGAAATGTCTATATAATTAGATAATTGATGAACGAAGGAAGAAGAAGTTTAATATATGCCTTTTTTAAAAAACTTGTGAAAAATTGCATTTATGTTTCAAGGAAATTGTCAGTCTTCATTATTTTTAATTCATTGAATATATTTTGTTATTTTTATTTTACCATTTTAAACTGTATGGGTTGGTTTGTATGTCTGTATTAATTTACAAAATTAAAACATCAAATATTTTACGATTTTTGCTGTTTTTTTAAGTAATAACATTCCTTGTAATAGTTTGGTATTCTGTTAACCGAAACGAAAATAAACATAATAATATAGCAAAAAACGTAGGCAGGTTATATATAAATAAAATAAACATATAGGAACGTAACATTATTTATATACTTTATGAATCATTATTATATTTACATTTTTTATATTCTATAAATTGAATTAAGGAAACGAATATATCAAAAGAAGACCTACTATATTATATTTTTATATAATACGAATAAATGTAGGTTGCATGTAATGGGATGAAATTATTATTTTTTGATTAAAGAATTGAAGCACTTTTTTACAGTACAGATAACGATAACTATTTAATTATTATTATATCCGTTTATATGTGCATGTATTTTTATTTAGAAAAAAATACAATATCCATTAAAAGCATATAGTGAGTTATACTTGTATGATTAACAGTTGCATTTACATCTAAGCATGAAGTGAGATATGAGAGAAACTAAATGCTCATTGATGGTATTCTTAATTACTGAATTTGTCAAGAGTTAACAAATATTGTTGTGTTCGTATTATACTATAAATACTATGTATTTATAATACATGGTGTTATCAAAAGGTAAGTAGGCGTTCGATTATAAGGATTATATAACATTAATATGATACTATAGGTACATTAGTCTATTATAGTTTTTAGTAAAAATATTATGAATTTTAAATTCTCGTTATAGTTTTTTAGTTACAGAAATGTATTGTATTATTTTAAAATTGGTCAACACACGTCAAATTAAAAATATAATTTGGTATGATTATAAAAATAAAACTTAAATAATATTTAGTTTAGTATTACCCTTGATATTTGTAATATATTTTTTAATATTCATCAGTGATGACTTTTATGCGGTATGGCGTTAACAATTTATTTCAGTTAGGTCTTGTAAAAATGTAAAACTAAAGGAAGTAATGTATAGCAATAAAATTAAATAATAGATTGTTGGGTCATATTTTTCTAAACATATTTTTTCGGATACAAGTTTTTTTTTCTATATGAACATTAGTTTATTTATTTAGCAAAATATCCGGTTATTAAATTAATGTTGTGTAAACTATTATTTAATATGATATATTTCAATTGTATTTGTTTTTCAAAGAGATAAACAAGCGTATTTATTAATTAATATAATAAGCGTACTATTTATTTGCATTATATAATACAAATTTCGAATTAGTCAGAACATGCATTACCGTTTGTAAAATATTTTACTTTGAAATTATTAGGTTCAAGTAAAATTAATTGTGTACGAAATTCACAATAGTACTTTAATTTTAATTAATTGAGTTGCTAGAAGTATTTAATTGAATTTATGAATTTAAGTTATCAACCTAAAGGAAATAAGTTAATAAATTTAATTTATTTAACTTTTTAATTTATTAATTTGATAACGTTCAGGCTTAATTATTTTTACACATTGATTATAGCACAGAAAACTTTGACGAGATATAATTCATGATTGATGTTTTTAATCGAATCACTATTTAGAGTTTAATAATTAAATTATCACGAGCTGATATTTTATAGTATATAATATTAAATAAGTTTTATGCGTTGCGATACGGTCGCACGGTAGATCTCTATTAGTACTGGTAAGCAAATATTACGAACATCCCTTGTCATCATGGGTGTACGCATAAGGAATACTGAGTATATTTTGGCATCTCCTGCTAAGTCTTCTTAATCCTAAGATTTTGTTTAAAATATAAACTTCGGAATCTCCATCGTTTCGACAAAACATCAGACATTTTATTTAAATATCAATAAGTGACATTGTTACAAGTTTTATAATAACTATTTTCACGTGTGAATATTGACATTTATATATGTTACGGCTAGTATCCGAAGGATGGCTATACTTATAATTAGCTAACTAATCATACGTTAAGTCAATTTTATTGGCTGATGTCAAACTTCCGAATTTTAGCTATCAATATAAATGCATAATCTTTAATTACTAGCCGATAAAATTAACATAATCCAACTGCTTTCGGCTAGTGATTAAATAACATAAGCCATACAATTAAAACTAAATTTAGATTTATATTGATATCTTGGGAAGTTGGTAGAGATGAGTTATGCATATAAAATACTGGCAATAATATCCATTTTACATTGTACATTAAATATTGTTCTCAATTGTGTGTATTCTAATATTATTTCAAAATTTATATGGATTGCAATATTCATCTGCATTCGATTGCAATCAACTGTACATCCAATAAGAGCCATCTGTTATCATCTATTAGTGAGTCAAGTTTAGTTTAAGCAGTTAGGATACCAGCTATTAGTGTTTATTATAAAAATATCTTGTTTTATTGAACGAGTTTAAAGTTATAATATACACATTAATAATAATTGTAATACTATTCTCCTGTTTAACGTGAAGTTATAAATAAATATAAAATATTAATTAATTTACTATAATTTTCAAAGTACCTATCTTTATAGTGATATTTTTTGAATAAATTATATCTTTAAATTATTTGTTTGGATAATGTTATTTATTCATTAGTCATGTGCAGCTGTATAATATTAATTTTTGGTGAATAAGGTTCCACATTTTGATATTAGCCAATAATATTGGCTAAATTTGTGATTAGCTGATTAATTTAAAGTTTAGCCATCCTTTGAACATGACCATGACATAAATCTATGCGAAAAAAAATTCTTTAAACATTTATTGGGGAGTAATTGTTATTTTGTACTCTGTTAGATAATTTCAAAAATACCGATAATCCATGTTGAATCGTATTAGTATGAATAGGAATAGTCGAAATTTTTTTTATATATAGCATTTGTTAGTGATGGTATAAATCGTAATAATAATAACAATAATAATAATAATATGATATTTGTGTGCGAGACATCAACCGATTTCTACATTGATAGACAAACCCCACTGATTGTAATATTATACTTTTGATTATTATTTAGTAATATAGTATGTGTAGTATTTACATAAATGCTTAAAACGTAACGTTCCCTAAAAATAATTCTATGCACGGATATTATTGTAGATATGCAATTGCATACATTATATACATATGTTCAACTATGAGAAATAAAGCTTTTCGTGAAACCATCATTGAATTATTGAATTGAGGTAACAATACGATTATTCGGCGTAGAGTGACTTTGTCATAAAAAATATTCCAGTGCATTATTTTTATGGGAGAACTATGTGAATTGCGTGTTTACAGACATTATTTCTTGATCAGATATTTTAATAACCAGCTATTTGATGATTTTTCCACGTGAACCATTTTAAATTTTGTGATATAAAATGTATCGAAATTATTAATAACGATGATAAATACGTTAATAATATTAATCGTAAAATGAATGGACGCGTAATAATTTTAACCGAGACGATCACGATCGAAAATCGTAAAACATGTAGTATGGTTTATTTTTTTTTTTTTTTCGTCTATGTACACGTCAATGTACATTTCAACTAAAAGGAGTACTCCGATCATTACCTAATAAAAAGTAAAATATAGAAAATGGGTTACTATTACGAGCATCCGGCCAAAAATATCCGTTCGCTGAAGTTCAAAAACTTGGGTAATAATTCATGCAATAGTCACAAAAGCTAGTTATAGAAGTAGTTATTAAAATTCTATATTGTGCTTAGTAAGATTTTCATTTATATACTTTTTTTGTTGTTTTGGTCATTCAGATTTTTTACTCATTTCTTTATTATTTTTAATTTTAAACTCCCAGTAAAACTAGAAATTAATTGGTTTTATCATGATGTGTACTTTTTTTTGTCTGCGTTCATGGTTACAACTACCTGGAAAGATTATTTCGATTATCACAAGCATAAACATTTTTTGATAAATTGTTGTCTAGTTGATACTTTGAAATAAGTAATTTTATTAATTTACCAATATTTTTCTTGATAATTGTGAAAAACTCACTAAAATTGATAAAACAACAGTAGAACTTAAAGCATACCGGTTTTCAATTAAATTTTTTTTTTTGTTTTCGTCTCATAAAATTTTAAGTGCACAAACTTGAAATATTTTTTAAATACTTATTTCACCGTTTGCTATAAATTATATATTTATTTTCATTTATTTTTTATATTATTATAGTTTTCAAAAAATTTTTTTCTTTACCTATTTATGGAAGATTGAAATTTTTATATTTTCTATGTCTTTTTTTTCAAAAATGCTGATAAACTAATTTTATTTTTTACACAGTCTTAAAAATTGAATACAAAGTTCCTCGTACGTTTCTATTACTGATAAACGAAAAAAATGAGTTTTATTTTAAAACAACATTTTACGAGCTTTTTAATATTTAATTTTGACAAAACTAAAAAGTTACGAAATGTATTTAGATTTTATACATTTAAATTTATACAGCCAAAAATTCAAAACATTTATAATATACATACTTAAGGCTTAAAAATTGAATAAAATATTTTTCATAAGATTTTTTCGAAGGTAAAAATAAAAAAATTACTTGAAATTCCAAAAAATTTTTGACAAAGTTGGATATTTCAACGAAGATTTTACATTTTCAAAATATTTTAGTAACATTTGTGCTGTTTATAAGCACTTAAAATTTTTGATTTTCCCAAAATATATATGCTTTTTTTGTGAATATTAGAACATTAGTTTAAGCCATCTTATTAAGAAATTTGGTTCTTCTACTATATCAATCGTCATTAAAAATATAAATTGGTTTACCCGAATCTTTCACTTAAAACCTTTTTTTTTAAGAGCAATAGTACATTAGTTTTTAAATGAAAAAGACCTATTCAGCAACATTACCAATCCTATATTTCATTTCACTGTGGTGTCTTATCCGACCTAAGAGTCTCGTCCCATTTTTTTGTTTTTTTTTCTTTGTGCTTTTATCAGTGCGTTAACATCGTGTTGATCACTGACGGGGCGAGCAACATCATAGTTGGTAAATTCGGGTTGGAGACGGAAACGCGCACTTGGTTTTTAAAAATACGATTCGATAAATAGAGTACCTTGTTCGTAGTACTCGTGTTGGCCCCGGCGTGAACTAGTCTTCGTACGACGTGCGTGTGACCCGCGATCGCCGCGTGGTGTAGGGCCGTCTGATGGTCCGTATCGAATGCATCCAGACCGACGTCGTCGATGGTGTCCAGCAGGAAGTTGACCACGGACAGACGGTTATTCCTTGCCGCGCACATCAGTAGCGTATACTGTTTCTGAAGATAAGAAAAAAACAATTAATAGATAAATTAAACGAAAATCACGTTTAATAAACAACTGGCGGTCGCATTTAAAAACCTTAGAGCGGATTGCGAATACGTGATCGATTATATATTTTTCAGTGAATATCACGTTTTCGGCTAGTTTTAGTTTCACCCCTTGAACACGAACATTTAATTGGATATCGTAATCGCAATACAAATCGTTTAATTACATTGGAAATAAGACTATTAATAAAAATGATAGTAGTACATAATGATTACATAACATTTTTTCTAAAAATGTGATAATCTTGTGCTACAAATTTCACAAAGATGTGTACATTGCATAAACATTTTGTTATAAAATTAAAAAAAAAAAAAACCCATAGACAATATTATTCTCCAAAGACATCAGAAAATGTATGAATAATTGTTTTCTTAGAAATGATTTATACCGTTATGGGTACTATCGTAGGTACGAAAATGTCTTTTTTTTATAATGGCTTATTTTAAATAATTTTGTTTATTCTCAGGTACTCGGAATAGGTTTTAAAATATTGATTAGTATTTTATTGCAAAATCAAATATAATAGAGTTTTGTTGATTGTTTTCAGCTAATAATAAGCGTATACTATTATATTAGCGGTACATAGTTAAATCATAATTACATTTTTTAAATAATTGTTCTTATAATTTTGTAATAGATTCAATAATTATTTAAAAAATACAATTTTTTATTTTTATTTTAATAGTTTAAATCTAATTTATTCTGGTCAATGTAATAAACTTGGTTCAATAGTGGTCAATTAATTATTATTTATTCATATCACAATATTGATTAGCAAAATATCCACGTAAAGTAATATTTAATAGCTAGTCAATGGTCTAGATTAAATGTGCTAAAACTTTTAATTTTTGCGATACATTGAGATTGAAGTTCAATATTCTTAGCGTGCAGTGAGTGATAAATTAGATGCATTTAAATATATTAATATTATGTATTTTGGTATTCAAAAAGTATATGTTATACATTTTAAAAATAAAAATATTCTCACGTCGGTTAAATGTTATCTAAAAGTTATTCGTCGGAGCACCTGACATTAAATTTTGTATTTGTTCGGAGAAAATTCTACAAGTACTCGCATACAAAAGTCAGCCCAGTTTTGTTATCCATCCAATATTTAGTAATTTATTCTTTAGTGACTAACCTTAGAAAAAACTTTGTTTCATTGCTATTAACTGTCATATTATTTTTAGGTAAACTACATATTACTGTTATGTACTATATATGAATATGTAAATTGTTTCCAAAAATAGATTAATACCTTTAAAATAATTAATATTTTTAATAATCCAAAATAAAAGAAAAGGATAAAATTGAGTGAGGGTATAATAGGATATGGATTGATCATCTTCATTCTTGTTTAAAGTAGGACATTTGAGTTCACAAAGGTTTGAGAGTAAAGTCGTACAACTTTTTTCGTATGTTAACGAGCTGGAAATACATGATTATTATAAGAAGAGTGAGGTTGAAAAAAAATTAAATAGGCACAGGATTTATGAACTGATGCTGGACACATTTTGGCAATCGTACAGAATATGTATTTATATTAGAGGTCTCTATTTCACGTGTAGTTAAATTCACGGATACATGTGAAATTAAAATTCAATCGCAATCACGTGAAATCAATTCACGTGAATTTATGAATTTAAATACACGTGAATCCGTAAATTTAACTTCACGTGAGTCCTTGAATTTTGTTATTAAATCACGCGTTATTACATTTAAAAATTTATTTTCAATACATTAAATATCTTCCAATGGCTTCCTAATTCCTAAAAAATTACTATAATAAACTAGTAAAACCGTAGGCTTTAACGATTCGTATAAATTTCCACATCGCTGTCGTGTACGTACTGTGTAGTACATATACTGTATATTCATTAATCTACCCGTCCCGTCATTTTACGATAATATTGTTTATGAAACATTTATTTTTAGAATAGTAGGTAAAAATTATTTTAGTTTTTACGGAAATTATTAATATACATATACTTTTAAATATATTATTAACATTTAATGAATCCAGTAAATATTATGTTTTAAGCACACGTGAAATAAATATCCGTGATTTACTAATTAATTACTCGTGAATTAAATACACGGATTTTAGATTCTGAACGGAGTGAAGAATGTATTGATTTTACAATGATGTGTTTTTTTTTTTTTTTTTTTTTGTGTCTGTCGACACGTTTTGGGGCAGTAAAAATGCTTCGATTGCCTTATGTAGCAACTTTTCTGAAAGGAAAGTGAATCTATTTGGTACTTTGGGGGGTCAAAAGTTAAAAATTTCCAATATTTTTTAAATGCGACGGGAAAAACCATAAAAAAATTTGGGAAAAACGGGAGTTTTTACGCAAAACCAGTTTTCGACATAATCAAATTTTTTATTTTGCTATAACTCAAAAACTAATCAATGTAAATACTTGAAATTTTCACCAAATGTTTAGATTAGCGTTCTCTATACACCATTAAATTTTCAAAGTATTTTGACTTTTATTAAGCTATTTATAGACAGTTGAAATTTTCAATTTTTTTAAGTATTTTTTTTTTAAATAACGATAACATTTTTTTGGCTGCCTAGAAAATCTTAAAAATTTAATACAAGGTTTCTTATAAGTTGTTCCTTAACTGATAAAAAAAAATCTAAAATCGTAAGTCACAATTTTTTTTTATAAGTGCTCAAAGTTCCAATTTATACGAAATATGTAAAAATCACGATAATTTGCAAGTTATTTTGTAGATAAAACTTCATAAAATTTTTTCTGTTCATACTTAAGGTTCAAAATTTTAACACTAGGTTATCTATGAGCTACTCTTCAAAAATCTTTAAAAAAATTTCTACCGGACTAAGAGGAAAAAATTGTATGACTGTTTGAAATTTAAATATTTAGCGATTTATTCTCAGACGATTTTTAATATTTGTTATAATTCAAAAAGTATAAGTCGCAGATTTTTGAAATTTCTACCACTTGTTAAGATTGGTATTTCCTTTATGTCATATTTTTTTCAAAATATTATATTGATTTTTAAGCCACTTATAGGCATTTAAAATATTCGACTTTTTTATATTTAATTTTTATAATCGGTGATAAAAAATAAAAAATAAAAAATTTGGCTCGTACAAAATACTTGAAAATTTAATAGAAGATTCCACAGAAGTAGTTCTTAATGTCATTCAAAAATTATTAACATCCATAGGCCCAATTATTTTTTATAAGCGTTTGAACAGCGAATATTGACATAAAATTACACGTAAAATATAATATAATGTAGAATGTTCTAGACTGACAAACTATATCGCTGTATGCAACTGCCAACCCATCCTAATTGAAAAATATATTTATCGTTTCAAAATAAAATATACTTTTTACAATGTTTATAAATAACAATGTATTATATCCTAGACAAACATATGAACTCCGTTCAGAATCGTTATTCGTATACAATGATATCTATCATTGCATTCAAATTTAACAAATCCATTATAATAATGACCTATCCTATAAGCGAGGTGCACTCCACCCCTAACTGTACAGCACAGCGAGGCCCATCCGGTTTTTTTTTAAATTTAAGTTCACGTGAACAAAAAACACGTGATCACGTGAAACTTAATTCACGTTCAAATTCGAGAGTTCTAATTTATATTCACTTGATTGAAAAAAAATCTAAGTCTTTATATTATTGATTAAAAAATCAATCAGTAAATGATTTATTAATATACAATTAAAAACTTGGTTAAAAATAATTCATGGTTTATTTTTTTCTTTACCGAAAAATCAAAAATAAACCCATCACCTGTAAATGCCGTTAAACAGTGCTTCTGGTGGGAAAATTCATAATAAAAATAATAAATAAATATTAATGATAGTATATAGAAATTCACAGAACCTAACATTTATTTTTATTTTAATAATCCGTATTACACCTATTATTATATAAAAACTAAACAAAACACTATTGAAGAAAAAAAAAGGTATTTACATATATGCATAACTAGACCTTAAAGTTAGAGAGGCTCTAGTCCTAGAATTTTTCCTTTAATAAGAAATTAAGAGGGGGTTCTTCTTCAACTCCCTTCAGTACTCGTTCGTCGTTATTAACACTGTATACATTAACGTTACAAAAATAAAATGTGTACATTTATTTTTCTGAGTGACAAATATATTTGTATACTCTTACTTTATTAAGATAATTTACACAGTATATCAAATATAATAATAGTTTACCAATTATAAAGAAAAATATAATGTTGTTTATACAAAAATAAAGCGATAATTTAAATTTAAATTTAAAAATGTAGTCCCTGTTGATGGAACTAGGGTTTATGACGGAAGAGAAGAGGTTATAATTTAAATTGGGTACTTTAATCTCCAAAATAGTGGTCCTCCTAGTTATGCCTAAATATTTGCGTTAGACATAAATATTGTTATTAGTATTAAACCAATGTAAGTATAATATATTTAAATTTCTACTTAATATTATTATGTAATTTAATTATTTTGGAGACAAACTATTTATACGATCATAAGTGGACAATCCAGTTTTCAAAAATACTATGATGAAATTGAAATTGTGTTACACATAAATATTTTAATTGCTACTTGTATAACTCAAAAAATATATTTTTATGTTGTTTCCAAGACTTAATAATTTTTTTCAAACTTTAGATGTGGTACTTCGATGTATTGATGAACTCTTAATGTTGCATTTACTTCAGAATTAATAACACTTTTGATTTGAGAAAATTTAGTATTGAAATGTTCCCTTATAGAATTAAAGAATTTGGTTCAAATTGCCAGTGCTAGTGTTTCAGCTATATTTTTATAACCTTTGTAGTTAATATAAAATAAAAGTGAGCTTTTTAAATACTACTTCTATTTACAGAATCAGCAGCTATTCAGAAAATAGTATTTTTAAATCTAGGATTAAAAATATTGATTTTTCTATATATTTTTTTTAAAATTCTTAGCGTCTTGAGGATTATTTTTAATAACGAATTTTGTAATAATATACGAGCATCAATCTCTGGTTTTATACCTTTAAGACCTCTTACAAGTGGTATTACTAAAATCAGTGTCAAATATTTATTTTCTGGAGAATTCTGAGGGCATACATTCAAAAGGTTTTAAGACTGCAATACCATCTGCTATCAAATCTCATTCTGTCGCAGTTAAACCATATCAAGTTTGTAGAAAAGAAGACATTGAAGTATATAAAGGATTTTTAATTGCAACGAGCCTCTTTATTATAGTAAAACATGGATTCCATCTGGTGCTTACAACCTTTTTTTTTTTTGATTCGGGGAGGCTTTTCTGTCTTTGAAATTCTTAATTTCCCAATTACAAAACTAATATGTTTAAAATGATACACTTTAACTCGACATGTTTTTAGCACTTGAGAAAGTTCTGTATTTATTTAATTTTAACTTAAAATTGAGCTATACATGAATGGTGATATTTTTTGAGATGTTCATTGATAGTATTTTGTATTTGCTCCATTGCCCAAATATATTGTAAATATTTTATTAGTTATATCTCATTGATTTAAAATAGATGAAAGTTCGGAAACTATGTTTTATTAGGTATTACTTTCACGTACTTCATGGATAGCAATAACTGGCGAGTATAAACTATCATTATATATAAAATGGCAAGTTATCTTCTTCTTATTCTACTTCGCCTTCCTCCCAACTATTTGGGGTCGTCCACCCTTGTCCTACACCTCCACTTTACTCGGTCAATCACATCTCCTCTGCACACACCGACAGCCCTCATGTCATTCTCCAAAGTCTATATATATAGTAGTTCTAGTATGTAGCTATAACAACGGATGTGTTAAGATCAGATTCTACAAAGTCTTATACCTATAATTGTTGTCATTATAACTTGCCATTTTATATAATGCAGTAAGAGTGGTTATGAAGATGGACGTTGAAGGGAAAAGAGGAAGAGGAAGACCAAAAAAGAGATGGTTGGAGACTTTGGAGAATGACATGAGGGCTGTCGGTGTGTGCAGAGGAGATGTGATTGACCGAGTAAAGTGGAGGTGTAGGACAAGGGTGGACGACCCCAAATAGTTGGGAGGAAGGCGAAGTAGAAGAAGAAGAAGATAACTTGCCATTTTATATATAATGATAGTTTATACTCGCCAGTTATTGCTATCCATGAAGTACGTGAAAGTAATACCTAATAAAACATAGTTTCCGAACTTTCATCTATTTTAAATCAATGAGATATAACTAATATATATATTAGTCGAAAGTTTTTATTACAATTGATGAATCAAATGGTATAAGTTAAAAATATTAACTAATAAGTTATATACGATTTTTTGAAGGTTAATAATTATTCAATAATTGAGTGTCAAACACTAATTTTGTCACTTGATTAAATAATTCAAAGTAAATGTAAGACTTGTCTAGGTAGTTTTTATTTTTGTTGATTAAATATCCTTAATTTATGTATGCATGGTAAAGATGAATATCAAGTGATAATGACACTTATTAATATTAAGTGATAAATTAATCTTTGGATTACGCAAATAGAAAGAAAATAACTATAAAGTTTTTTATTAACAGTAGTTATAAAAGTAACTTTTCGTTTGATTAGTGACCATCTTATGATTTTAAAAGAAAGAACGAATAAATGTTTTCCATTTTTACCTGTTGATAAATATGATTGGGTACATAATGCTTTTAAAGTAACATTATGTGTTTTATATCATTTAAGATTAGCTAAACAAGAATAACTTTTACAATTTCAGTCTAATCATTCTTTGTAATGAAAATATAATGAAATTATATTCATCTATTCTTAAAGTTCAATCGAGTAATCAATTAATAGTTATAGAAAATTAACTAAATATATTATTACTATTTTCTATAAAATACCTCTGTGAACTTGCATTTTCCGCCTTAAATAATAAAAATAAGAAACGTGAATAATTTTTATCAGTTGAGCAAGATATGTAAGTAAGTTATGGTCAAACTCTTTTAATTGAAATATTGTGCGAATATTCCACACGTTTCACACTAAATTTGTGTATATTTAGAATAAAAATATTATTTAATAGGTACTAATTTTATATTTAATAGTTTTTTTTTTTTTTTTTTAATTTATAGTTAAGTTATTATGGCACACCATTTAGGAAACATTATATTAGTGAGAACAGGTTATGTATAGTGAGAAAGAAGTTGGCATTTTGTTTCAGTTAGCTTTGTTGGATTAAAAGTAATTGAAAAAATGCAGATAAAAAATATATTTTAAAAATTCACCACCTGCTCCGACTTTTTTCTACTTACGGTTACTGCCATGGTTTTCCACGAGGCTCAGGATGGAAAAATTTGAATGGAGACATATTTTACACAAAACTGAAGAAACTTATTTTAATTTTTTGGTGACAATGGTGTTGGTATAAGGGTGGTTATAATCCTGATCTATTCACAATCATATAAATATTAATATTATATAAAATGCACCAATACTACGATCACGTTATTATGGGTTTCTGGAATATACTGCTTATTAAGTTTATTTTTAATTTATGTTTGTGAGTATGATAATTGTCGACTTGTTAGTGCATTATTTTTTAAATATGTACTTCCATACTGAACCATATGTATTATGTATATAATTGAAAACTGTTGATTAATTTATTAAGGCAGAAAATCGGGTCAAGTATGAGATATTTATTTTGCGTAACAAATGTTGATTGAAACATGAGATTATATTTAAATAAAAAAAAAATAAAAAATTAAGGTTTTAAAAATCTTAAAAATATTCGGGTGCACATACGCTAAATTCTGTAAGATTCGAGATTTTACTACTGAGATACACGGAAATGTGAATACGTGGTAGCATGATGAGTACAAAATATGGACTGAAATAAACGATATAATTAATTGATTTATCCCTGTAACACTAATAATATATATGCTCAAATACGACATGCACTGGAAGTTATTTTAATAGACAAATCGTGTTGACTACAGGTATTTCAAGATGTATATTACGGGTAAGTTATAATTTTTTATATGGTCAAACATTTCAGGTGATAGTAATTAGAAGACTTTAAGTATATGGCACTAGTTCATACTGCTAAACTTCGGTTAATTGTTAGTAAAAACATATTCACATTATTATAATACTTGCGTCATCGCACGGTGTGAAACTTAATACGGACCACCCACTTTCTGCGTGAGAAAACCATCATTTTATGACATGTTTATATTATAACCCAAGGGTCTCCAATCTACAGCCCGCGGGCTGGTTCCAGTCCATCAAATTTTTTGATATTTTGTTATTATTGTTCCAAATTTGAAAAAATGTGGAAAAGATGTGATTTCAATATTTAGCTCCACTTACTTAAATGAACAGACATTTTCAAAAATGAAATACGTCAAATCTAAGTATAAAACTAATTTTAGTGATGAAAATTTATAAACATTGCTATTGATTGGAACTACAAAGTTTTAGGTAAACTATTAGAAAATTTTAAAACACAAGCAATTCAAAACTTCTCACTAAGTAACTTACTTGTACCTCTATAAAATACATTTTGAATAATAAAAAATTAAAAATAAATATAAATTTTTCTAAAATCTAAATAAATCTTATATAAATGTTATCCCATGATGCCAAAAAGTATCTCAGATTTGGCCTATTTTAAAAAGAGTTTGAAGACTTATGATTATAATGTATTCGAAGCCTCAGAGTTGGTTTGTATTTGTGTAATTGTCATTTATTGTTAATTCGTAATAAATATGTGTAAATACGAGTATATGAAATGAAAAAAGTATTTTTGTTTGTCTTTAAATTAATATGGAATACTTAATAATATATGTGTTTGAATTTGGTGTTATTTATGCGAGGTACACAGTAGTATTTAAAAAAAAATCGTAAAGAAAATTAAATAAAACGTTTAAAGATGAATTAAATTAAGATTAAATATATTTCTAAACGTGTTCTTGTTATTTATTTTAGTTTTGTGTGCTATCGATTAATTAAAGAAATGACTTCAGTGCAGGACATACCTATTTAATTTATACATATTATATATATATCAGAGTATTATCAGCGCTTTTAATCGTTTTTTACTTGATCCATATCATATAATTTGTAGTTTGAAACAAATAATTATAATGTGTACGTACAATTATAAATACAAATACATTGCAGGTCAGAGTACGTTCGAAACTGGAATGTTAAGGCCTCGAGCCGTGAGCATGACGTTTGCTGTAACCATATATTACGAAGAAACGAGATACTAATATCAAAGGCGGACATAAATTAAAGGTCACTCTCTTGTGTTCTTCATCCATTATTGCTGTATAAAATAGTTAATTATGTAACTTGTAACTCCGCGTAGACTATAATGGTGTTCATGCGGCCGCCTTTGAATTATTCACGCACAAGTGAATCGGTTATATTTTGAAACGACGTCATGACATTGTATTAATATTGTATAAACACAATATCCAAAGCGTGGTGCCTTTATATGTTATGGCCCTTGGCGGCGGTATGGTGATAAATAAAAAAAAAAATCGCTGAACATTATCGTACGGTAATTTTTTGTTTCTTCGTGCTATAACATTTTTTAGGATTTCACCTTTACGAGCTTGTCATCCGCGATCATTTCATACCCTCGAGGACCGTCTTTTTGTTCATTCGACCACGTTCCTTGACATGTCATGTTCGCATAATATGCTTACTGCATACACCGCCGTGATGTCACATCACCCTTGTGCATGCAACGACCACAAAAGAATATGAATATTTTTTACGAGGGTAAGGATAATAATAAAAATAAACCTAACGAACAATTTTTTGCACTTGACAGAGTTTCAATTGCTTACAATGTTCGACTAGAGTTCCGTTTCACCGATCAATCTATAATCTATTTGTCAAAAACGACGCACGTTTATTACACGACCTGGCGCAAACATTATTCACTGGCATACATTTTTTTAATTTTCCCGTACATTAAATGGAAAATTATTTTGTCCATTCAATGTGCTGTAAACAATATTTTTCCAAAATATTATGTATATATACCGAATTTGGAATTTTTGTTCGATACCCGAATAGCATTCTATAATTATGCCGATTAAAGCATTGAGACATTCATTGGTATTCTAAAAATAATGTAATATAATTTTTCATCCATTGCATTATACAGAGATATTTTTGTAAAATTTCAAAAAGTAAATAAACATTGTTTTTATGTATTTAATGTAACATGTAGCGATCAATTTTTTTTCTAAGTATTTTGGTTGGCCTAGGTACTTTCCAAATTTAGAGACATTTTGTATGGTTTATTATTAGTATACTAAACTTGGCAAAATAATTCATTATTAGAGAAAAAAAATTAGTTATCTACTAATAAAATAACACATTATACTATTAATAATTAATTATATTATTATAAAATGTTCTTGTAAACTTTTTTTTGTTTAGTTATAAATATATAGTGGGCAATTATTTAATAAATATTAAAAAAATTAACAATTCATTATTACGTTACTGACATAGTTTAATTATTTTTTCATCAGAAAATTTTAATTTTTAATTTTTAATTTGTTAATAAATAAATAATAAAAAAAATTAAATGCAATTAACTTATCTACTAATAAATAATTAAATATTTTATACAAAAATCATATTATAACATTATTTATAGTTGTTTACTATATATTTGGTATAACAATCAATTACTGTTAGGCATTTATAATTTTACTAGGCATTGTTAGCGTTTTCATCCCATTGTCATATATTATCTCAGCACATTATCAACTTAAATATTTTAAATAATAATGAGTTGAATTTTAAAGTATCCAAAAGAATATTTGAAAATATGATAATGCATTATAACTCATGTACGTAGTTAATAATAAAATGTTTTAAATTGAAATAAAATAACGATGATAGAGATAATATATGACAATGGGATGAAAACGCTAACAATGCCTAGTAAAATTATAAATGCCCAACAGTAATTGATTGTTATACCAAATATATAGTATTTTCATGGTATATAGTATCATATTTTCAAATATTCTTTTGGATACTTTAAAATTCAACTCATTATTATTTAAAATATTTAAGTTGATTATGTGCTGAAAAATATGTTTTGAGATAAAAATTAGAAAAATAACGTATTATTTTTAGGGGATGAAAAAATAAAAGCCTACATTAATTAAATCATTCAGGTGTCAGGTATATCACCAAGTTTATATAAATATACTAGAAATAAAAATAAAATTTAGTTGGATATTTAAAAAATAAATTTTTTTTCTAAGTAAGTTATATAGTTTTTAGTAGGAATTATGATCTGAAAATATTTAAATTTATACAAGTTGTAGTTTTACACAAAAATTTTTTTATTTTTTATTAATATTATTTGAGTTTTGAAAATTATTAATAATATTAGAAAATAGATCATGAATTTCGTAAATTGTATTCATTCTTACATCAAGAAACTATTTTAATTCAATGTTTAATTTATGAATACAAATAACAGACATAAATTAGGTAATTATAATAATTATAATTATTATAGCTACACAATATACACAATTGTATACCTGTCATTACAGATTCATTAGCTATTATGCACGACGTCACTAGAATTAATTATTACAAAAACGAGAAATACGTATTATAATTAGGCATAAATATTTCAGTTTTTCGTTCCAAGTATGGATACTATGCACATTCTCCCTTTTTTTTAAATCTACGATAAAATTAAAGAAGCAATAAGAAAAGTTTAATGTTAATATATATTTTAAATAAAAGAAATAAAAAAAAAAAAAAATTATCAATAAATATTTTTGATTGTGTATGTGTGAGCTTGACATAAAATTCATAAATATTATAGTCGTATACAAAGTACTGAGCTGTACTTAAAATTGTTTTCTATCCACTATGGATCATCAGTTTTTTACAAATTAACGATGCACAATCTACTTCAACTGCTCATTCAATTCCTGTACAAGTACTTTTTTTATAATTAAAACTGTAATTTGATTGCTTTATTTTTATACATACATTTGAGACCAACGCAAAGGTTTGACGTTATTATGGAAAACTCAAAGCTATAATAACGATATCTTATAAAAGTATTGAATTACAGTTGTTATGATAAAAGTAGAACTGATGAAATAAAAAAAGAAACCTCAAAAGTCATAATTTTTAAATCTAGATAGTTTATTTTTCACACTAAAATGAATAAAACCAACTAACACGATGGATAACAATCGAAAGATTGAGAGAATTTATGACCCTAAAAAATATTTTAAAATTTATAACAACTATGAAATGTCATTCTAAAAACAATACTAAACTATTCTTATAGGTTCATTTTTTCTTATCACGAACCAATTGTTTTAATTTTACTAAACAATTTTAATTTAATTATTTATATAAATTATGCAAAATATAATTTTTTTTTAGTTTTTAATTTGTTAGTCTTTTTATTGATATAAATCATCTATACAAAAATATATATACTAGGAATATTTGATATACTGGCATACGAGAAAAAGTTAGAAGGTAAAAATCACTGATTTCTGATAGTAATAAATACAATACATATAAATAAGTGTTAAATATAAAACTAATAATTAAATCGCTTAATCATTTACAATTTATAATATAACTGAAAATAGAAGTTTTAATTTTATTAAGGTAGCGGTTTTAAGTTTTGGATAAAGCGTTTATAAACCTTTTTAATAAAAAGCTAAAAAGATAAGCGTGGCACCAAAGAGATAATAATGTGTCTATTCTTATACGTAGTAAAATACAATTTAGATTTTTAGCGATGAAGGTATATTGGTTTAACAATGGGGTGCTTTTTCGATTAACACATTTCAAGATAGTAAATGTTTTTGTTGTGTACAGAATAGATTAAATATCGGATGATGATAAAATACATGCGTGTTTAAATTTAATAAATTCCTGTAATGGATCTGCAAAAATCGAAAAAAAAAAATTGCAAAAAGTCAGGATTCATTTTATAGGAAAACTCAATAATATATGTTAGTCTAAGAAAAATAAAGAGAAGTGTTAATTTTTTTAAATTTGAAACCTCTAGTACATCCGAATAATACGTGACTTACTAGAAACACAATTCCTATGAGATTATAATGTAACGCAGGCGAGTGAACCGAGACGAGTGGTCAACACCTAAATCACTGTCTCACTTTTCTTTTTCTTTTAAGAGACAAATAGAAGATTACTAATCTGCTGGATTCGTGTGATTTAAAATAAAAGTCATTTTATATCATATCGAAACTAAAATAAAAAATATAATTTCGTTTTCACACTTTTGATACCCACCCATACATTAGTCAAAAAAAAAAAAAAAAGAAAAAGAAACTTTACCGTAATAATATGTAACGTGTGTTCTTAAGATTATTCTTTAAAAAACTGGATTATTTCAGGTCATGTTCATATTATATCATTTTGATTTTGTATTTTATGTTGTTATATAATATATATATATACTTTTGGTATAGCCATTTAATAAAAAGACTTATCATCTAAGTAAAACATTAAATCATTTTATCATAAAAATTATTACAAAATGTTCTTTTGGTTGATTGAATATATAATAGTCATTTCATTATAATAGTTAAATCTATTCTAAAAATCATTTCAAATTGTTATTCGTTAAGTAAATAACTAAATTTTAATCAAATATTCATTACCTATTCCTTATATTACCACAGTTTTTTTTTTTTATTAAAAAATATAAATATATAGTCCGTAATTTGTTTTTTACACTAGGAATATTGATAATATTATGTACTTATAATGTATATATATATATATATATATATATATATATATATATATATATATATAATATTTAAGACTTGGTAGAATATGTGATGGAGGTGTCTTGTGACACTACTTCAGTAGCGAGTTTTTATTTTATTATTTTTTTATTTAGAGTCACGTGGCTAATTTTATTTGAGACTACGGGCTTGGTTGTTGGGAAGTTAGAGAGATGAGGGATTAGCGATGAGAGTATTATGATAATTGAAGGTTTTTTGTACAATTTTTTGTAGTGACTGGATGCTAGGACAAGGAGGGTCGGTCGGAATTTTTAAATATTTATGGAGCGTGAGGTTATTGATGTACCAAGATGAATTCGTTAGAAGTCGGAAGTTTATAAATTAGAAAGTTGGGAGTTTGTTTAGATTAAATTTTTTGTTGTTCCCCATAGTTATACTTATTTTAAATCAGACCAAGTTGAAATAATTTAAGAGTAAAATTATTATTTATCTAACAACTTTAACAGCTTAAATGTTACTACTTTATAATTAATATTCAATTTGCACTTTTCATCAATGGTGAAACAGTGGTCAAAAATATTCAATAGTGACAATTTTCAAATATCTCGTCTGAAGAATATTAATTCATTCCATTTATCCATTAGTGATCGTGTAGCTCATGGATATTCAATGAACATTGTTCATGCTCCATTAGTGTACGTTGTATAGATGTTTTGCTGTATGATAAATTGAATATACTCTCGAATTTCCATAAGTTACACAATTATAATATTGTATTCGATTATTGTGAGCTCTAGACTAAAACTCAACAATTCATATGGTTCATAAATATTGTCAAGAAGATATATGTGTAACTAATGTAATATTTTACATGACTGGCGATAGCAACGAAGTTATGCATATTTTTAAAGAATTAGTTACACAGAAATCGAATTTTGAATTAAAATTATTTTTTGTTGTACATTATAAATGTGTACGACTAAGTCGTAGTATAGCTTATTAGTCAAGTACATGAAGTTAATTATGCTTTAATGAGAAATGGCTAAATTTCAACTTTGATGCAAGATATTCAATTGACTCAAGATGAATCCTTTATTTAGTCATGCTAATATGATACACGTATGTGCATATTACACCCAAATATAATATAGCTTTAGAGACTATTAGAGTTGAAGTAAAATTAACCAAGGATATTTTAAATCTTAAGATATATCATTAGTATTTAGAAACTAAACCAAGAATAATATTGACGCGACACAACCGGTGTAAAAAACAATCAATATTAGATTTGAGGTTGTTATAAATTATAAATGTAATATATAAGTGTATAATTCTATTCTAGTTATTTTTTATACAAAACAAAATATTATTATATAATCATCGAGAAATTAAATACTTTTATTTTATTAGATACTAGCAGATTTTTCTTTGTTTATAGTAGAACGAACCGACTCGTACCGATTTGAATTTAGTTCCATACTAAAACAATAAACCCAATTTCTAATTATAATTGAATATGTTATTGAATTTAATTTAATAAAATTATTTAAGTTTTTACTTTACTTCATTAAAATCACTGTGTCACTAGAACTTAGTATTATTTTTTTGTTTTAAATGATAGATACAAGGCAAAATAAATTGTAACAACTAGTCATCCTATATACCTATTAATATCCCGGGAGCTTCATAATTGACTTTTATAGAACTACAAACACTGAATCACAACTATATAAGCTATCCTCCTTAGAGAATAAGACAGAAATTTATATTATTTGTATAACTTCGTTAAAAACTAGCGATAAGGTTTTATGTGTTATTGAAAATTGTGTATAATTACATATTGGTCATTATTAGGAAAAACAAATATAACGGTGGTGTTAAGATATAAATTAACTTACATTTTAAGTTAAAAAAACGGTTTCCAACTGTATTGCATTAATAATAAATATACGAAAAAGTAATGAGTTTCTTCGATATCATTAATGGAAGTATTTTATGATAAAAATGTTCATACTTTATAAGAGGTAATGAAAAAAAAAAAAATCGTTTTGTACCTAAAGAAAAATAAATTTTTGAGATGGTTATTTTAAAGGGGAGACAACATTTAAAATATTCAAATGATGATAAATCATGATTTTAAAATAAATGTATTAAAAATAAAACAATATGGTTTGATTTAATTTTATGTTGAGATTATATGTATTATTGAAAACTTTAGAAAACTTACAGAGTTTGAAACAACTTTTGATCTTCAGTATATTTTTAACGTATCCATGTGTATAAATCATATTAAAATAAAATGTAATTTTAAATAGATCGATTAAAAACATTTTTCTTTTAAAGCACTAAAATTATTATTGAACGATGTTTTATTGTGTATTATTAAAATATTCATTGTGTTAATTGTATTAAAAAGAAATTACTTCTTCTTCTTCTTCTTCTTCTTCTACTTCGCCTTCTTCCCAACTATTTGGGGTCGGCCACCCTTGTCCTACACCTCCACTTTACTCGGTCAATCACATCTCCTCTGCACACACCAACAGCCCTCATGTCATTCTCCAAAGTCTCCAACCATCTCTTTTTTGGTCTTCCTCTTCCTCTTTTCCCTTCAACGTCCATCTTCATAACCACTCTTACTGCATTCGTTTCCTCTCGCCTCATCACATGCCCAAACCATCTCAGCCTATTTTCTCTCATCTTGTCCACAATTGGCGCTACACCAACACTACCTCTCAAGTATTCATTCCTTATTCTATCTTCTCTTGTCACTCCACTCAACCATCTAAGCATTCTCATTCCCGCGACACTCATACTTTGTTCTATTCTCCTGTTAACCGCCCAACACTCTGAACCATACAGCATAGTTGGTCTCACTACACTTTTATAAAATGTACCTTTCAGCCTAATTGGAATTCTCTTATCGCATAACACGCCCGATGCTTCTCTCCATTTCATCCACCCGCACTTAATCCTATGTTTTACATCAATGTCAAAGCCCCCGTCCTTTTGAACAAAAGATCCTAAATATTTAAAGCTCTCAACTTCACCTATCACATCACCATCTATTGTCAGTTGTCTCCTCATTCCTTCAACTTCTTGGTCTCTTTGTCCAAAATCATACTCAATATACTCAGTTTTATTTCTACTAATTCTCAATCCCTTTTCTTCGAGGGCTAACCTCCACTCATTTAACCTATTATTGACAACTTCTAGGTTTTCTCCTATCAGAACTATATCATCCGCAAACATCATACACCATGGTATCTCACCCTGTATCTCCTTTGAAACCTCATCCATTACCACTGAGAACAGGTAGGGGCTTAGAGCTGACCCCTGGTGCACACCTACTCCTATACTGAAACCTTCTGATACTCCACACCGACTCTTGACACTAGTACTCGACCCTTCATACATATCCTGGATCAAATTAACATACATTTTTGGGACATTTTTTCTCATTAATGCCCACCTTAAAACTTCCCTTGGCACCCTGTCATACGCCTTTTCTAAATCTATAAACACCATGCATAGTTTTTTATTCTTTTCTCTGTTTTTCTCTACTAATTGCCTAACACAAAATAATGGCTCCATTTTCGATTTTCCTGGCATAAAACCAAACTGGTTTTCTGATATCGACGTCTCACTTCTTATCCTCTTCTCTATAATCTTTTCCCAGATCTTCATACTATGACTCATGAGCTTTATTCCTCTATAGTTCCCACATTCTTGTGTGTCTCCTTTTCCTTTAAATATTGGTACAATAAAACTCTTTCTCCAATCTTCTGGCATTTTTCCCTCTATCCGTACCTTATTAAAAAGATTTTTCAACCACCAAATACTTACATCTCCTAACATTTTCCACACCTCTACAGGTACTCCATCTGGTCCTACCGCTTTTTTCTTTTTCATCGCCTTCACAGCATCTCTCACTTCCTCCTCGCCCATAAGACCAATCAATCCTTCATTCCATGACATACTCTCTTAAGCTTCTTTTGGATATTTCTCGTTCAGTAATTTCTCAAAATATTCTTTCCATCTTTTTTTCACATCCTCATCATTTGTTAAAACTCTCTTATCCTCATTTTTTATACACCAGACATCTTGGAAATCCTTGGATCGCTTTTCTCTCACCTTCGCCAGTCTATAAATTTCTTTTTCTCCTTCCTGTGTTCCTAGCCGCTCATATAACTCATCATACCTATTAAACTTTGCTTTGCTTACCGTACTTTTCACTATTATTATAAAGAAATTACTTAATATAGCAAATTTTTATAATTTCGATAAATTTACTTCTTGATTAAAAAATTATATCTAGATATGCTTGAACACTTTCATATAATAGAATTAGAAGAGCATACAGAAAGAAAAAAAGTCTCTACTTTATAGACGATCTACACCCGCAAATAACGGAGAAATTTGTTGATGTTATATTATTTATAATATTATGTTTATTTTAATAGGACGTTTTCCAACAACCATTTTAAGGTTTTTCGTTGGTGGAGAATACCCATCAATAGTATTTTAACAATTATAGTTATTAAATTCATGCGAATTCTGGTTAAAATCAACAATATCTGTAATATGGAGGAGGGGAGAATATAACAATAAAAATCGATTTATTATTATGACGAATGATTTTGATTTATAAGTGATTGTGTATTTTTTATTTTTTTTTTGTTTTTAACATTCGTTTTTTACTTCTTTGGTCATTAATTATTGGTTTAATACATATTTATGAAATATAAAATAAAGATTAAAAAACTTATATTTTTGTAATTTAAAATATGTATTGCACTCTTTATCAGCTCATGGTAAACTCATTTCTAATTAGTAAAGGATAATTATTTATTAACGAACACATCCTTAAACTTATTCTGTTTCGTATTTTACGAATTTTTTAAATTGTTAAAAATAAGACATAAATAAAATCGTATACTTAATACGTTTTTGTAAATTTCCAAATTTGAGTATTAAAAACCAAAAGAGTTTTTCTCATCATAACTTAAGGTAGAAGATTTTTAAATATTTATTTTAAAATATTTTTAATGCAATTTCATTAATCCCTTAATTATTTACGTATGAAATATGGTAAGAATGTCAAGTTTTTATATGAAATGTAATATTTTTTTCATTTATGTTACAATATGTGCGTGTGAAAAATAAACTATAAAGTTGAACTTGTTACGACGATAAGTAGTGACAAAAAATAAACTAAAATAACTTTGTTAACGATACTAAAACAAACTAAAGTTGATTCGAAAAACGATTAAAATCACTACACCCTTTATAGAAAATAAAAAAAGAATCGAATATCAAAAACTAAAGTAGCCTAAAGGGATGATGGTGGATGATTTTGTGCAACTTTAAATGCATAGATTTAAAAATCCGATTTTGAGTATTTGAAAAAGATATTAAATTGAAAAAAAAATATTCATTAGAATGCACATTTTTCATGCGTGACAATCTAAAGAATACATCAAATGTTGACAGTATTTTAGTCAACAGTAGTAATTTAAACTCACCTTATTTATCGTATTTACACTGGCTCCATAGTTAATCAGCATCTGGACAGCATCCGTGTGACCATGCCATGCTGCCATTAAAATCGGACGCATTCCGTACTGAAATATGTCAAATTGATATTTTATTAAATCCTATCTATGTGTAATGAGGTTTGATTTGAATTTTTATCGGTAGTAAAATCAATTGGAATAAAAATATTAAAAGAACTGAAAATCTAATAGTTTCATTTTTTTTTTATTCAAATTGAATTAGTATTTTAAATCGAAGAGAATAATTAGTAAGCTCTTCATTGTTTAAGTAAAATTTATTATTTTCACAATAAATATTCGAATATTATATACCTGGTCACTTAAATTTCTTTCTTTGTATACTTTAATAAATCATTGACACTTTGTATTATAGTGGATAATTAAAAGAAAAGACATTAAAAAATAGAGTTGAAATAAAAATTAAATTTTTTTTTCTGGATAATTATGAACTTGAAATAATTACATTGCTAGTGATTAATACCCAGATAGCTACGGTAATTTGAATAACTCGTTGTTTGTAGACATTTTAGTATACCACTATAATTTATTTTACTTGTGCCACGTTTCAAATTAAATGCTTGTATTTGAAACTGAATGCAAAATATAAAAAACTTCAATCCTAAAATATTGCTTTTTACAACAGTAAAATTTTGTTAAAATATTCAGTGACCAAAATATGAGATTAGAGACTAAGTAATTTTTATAGCTATGTTTATCATTTTAGGGGAAAATATTACTAAATTGGTAAAATTTTATTATTTTTTGAGTCGTTATACCTATAAGTATTATAATCAGGAAAAATAAAATTAAAGATTGGAAAATAAATAATTTTAAAATAAAAATATTTAATAACTTTTGTGAATATATTATTGTATAAATATTTTAAAATTTACAAGATAGGTAGATTACATCAACGTATTTATTATCTGTTTGGTATGTGTATGCTTTTATAAAAATATAAAAATGTGTTTTTAATTAATTAATTTTTTTTAATATTTACAATACATGTTACAAATTTACAATATTTCATGAGCTTTTATGAAGTTTATTTAGCCTTATAAATGTAGGTATGTATTTACTTTGTCTTTGGCTTCAATATCACACTTTGCATTAATCAACATCTCCATAATTTCAGTATTTCCTCGAGAAGATGCCCAGTGAATAGGAGCTCTGCCATACTAAAATCAAAATATTATAACATAATGACATTTGTATGTATTATATTATATATATCAAATTAAAATCGTAGATCACGTATTATAGGAAAGTGACAGGGTCGTGTCATGCGAAACCGCGATCTCACCCGTTACACCCCTTTGCCTTAATATCACCACACATTCGATTATCAATTGGAGAGCCCGATTGGTTAACAGAAATCGTTTTGAAGATGGTGAAGATGTCACGAAGCGCCCACGGACGGTACGAAAACCGCCGCGAACACCAACGACAGTTTGTTTGCTTTTAGTCTTTTTAGATGTATGTTGGGTTTACGATTTTTGATATTGTTTTTGTTATATTTGTGTTGTATTTTTCTTATATTATTATTATTATTATTATTATTATTATTATTTATGTTTATTTTATCATTATTATTATTTACTCAATTATTTTTATTTTTATTATTTTATTATTAAGAATTTTTTATTATAATAAATTGTGTTATGCTAAATGATAAAAGGAAGTTAATTATAATAATTGTTCGTTGTAGGAAATATAATAATTAGTAAGCTAGGTTTTAGATTATTAATCGTTCAAATAAATTTAAGTAGATTATTTGTAATTAGTAAACAATTTCTTTAAATTATTTTTGAAAATGGAGCTTAACATTTTACTATCTAGTTAAAAATAAAAAAAAAGGAAATTAAGAAATAAAACCTTTAGCTATAAACTTTATTAGCACATCCGTGAAATGGTTTAATATCCCGAAATGTCGTCTCTTGAAACCACAGAGGTTTAGGGAAAAATGTCAAATGCTCTAAAGTTTATTTTTATCTCAGATTATCCAAGGTAAGTTAGACACTAAAATCTATAGTGTAGAATCTCTCCAGTCTTTTTCTTTTCGCTGCAGTAAAACTAAATAGTCTGAGATTGAATCCACATGATATGCTTACATTTGAAGAAAAAACCCATTTAATATTAATGTTCCACATAAAATTAATATATACATATAATATTTCATTTGCATTTTCTAAAAAGGTTAAAAATTGTAGGCATAGAAAAACGTCATAAATTGTTTATGATTTATAATAAAATATTTATGAAAGAAAAATTCACGGAAAACTATTTATGTGTAATGTGTAATACTGCTATATTATGAACTCAATTTTTCAATATTTTATTTTATACACATATGAATAATAGTTTTTCATTGATTAAGTAAAATAGTCTCTCTGCAAAATTTATGATTATTTAAATGTAATTTATATCAAATAATTGTACAAACATTGAGGTAGTTTCATGTTCATAAAATTGGCAGTTATGAATAATATACTTATCATTAATAGTTAAGTGCATATTTTATTTCAATCAATTATTATACTGTTGATTTAAATTCGACTATAGAAAATTATTAAATTCTCACATAATTCAGTATTCATTATACAACATTTTTATAATTATTTCCGTTTCACTTGCTAGTTAGTTATGCAGTGAACCTAAATTTCATAATTTATCTTCCATCGCTCCTGCAGTGGATAAGATTTAGCAAGGTTCAGCATTAAAAGTTATTCGTAAAAGTTAGTCAGTCCTGATTATTCAGTTGACAAGCACGCACGTCGTTTTTGCCCACTCGCTTATCATAGTCGATTGTATATAAATTAATTGGGTAATTATATTTCCATATATTTGTGAACTCTACCGTTGCAATCATCACCACACACTGTGACTTTGAACGTCATCCGAATAGATTTTGGCATGCCGTCGTGATAATCGCTTCATCCCCCAATCACCGGACCGTCATATAAACTCAACGTCACCGAAGAAAAAAGTTTATCTCCCTCCGCACACCTCAATCTAATAAAAAAAACCAAAATATTCCAATGGTAAGTTCAATGGCAGTTTTAGTGTCTTGGTATCCATAGGCTTAACCACTATAGTGCCCTCTCCTTATTTTAAGCTACTAAGGAACCAAGAATATTTGGTTTGAACCCTTTTTTTTTTCAAATTGTATACACATTTTTATCAAAAAATAAAAAATAAGGTGTTGTACTAAATGAATATCTATAATACTACACCAATAAACTTGTATATTGTTATGATGAAATTTAAATTAGAATTTCAACATAAGAAAAGTAATAAAGTTAAAAAAAAATCCACAAGTACAAAATTGTTGTACTACTTTCAAAAGCGTATCCGCTGGAAGGTCAAACAAAATAATGAATAACTAGGCAAGTAATTAAAATACTTTAATACTTTTTAAACTGCTATCCAGATGATATATTCAAATGAATCAACTGTAGGCTATGCTATTCTCGTCATCACTGGTCAAGTGTCAAATAAATTTAAATGCCAGAAAAAAAAGGTTTATTGTTTAGCTATTTTTGAACATATTATTATTATATTCTTTACAACACGATGATCGAGCGAGGTCACCGATCGTAGGCAGTGTTACAGCGATCCAGATGGCTATGATGATCCAGATGGCGATCCAGTGGTTATGCGGGTAGTGGTACAATAAGAAAGTGAAAACATCGTACATATTATTATAATCTTTAAAAATTATTTTTATTTGTTTTATAATTATAAATATAAAAAATATTTAACAAAATAAATTTACTTAATAACTCTTAATTCTAAAAAAAATGTCGCCCCCCCAGAAAAGCCGTTAGACTACCGTCTAACCTGCCTCTAAATCCGCCACTGGGTAAATCTCCACCGTTATTTCCGTTGACACGTACATAATATACGAATCTATTTTGTAATATTCGTATGAATGTAATTCATGTCTCCGAAGACAAATTTTCTATCTCGGTAGCCGTGAATAATACACGCCAATCATTAACGTTGACGCCACCTTCGGCCCAACTGTTAGGCAACCTTAACGAGCAAGTAACTTAACTTTCGCTTCAAATTATACAGGTTCAATTCGCGTTATAATCTCGTCAAATTCTAGTAAAATTATTGGTAACTAACATCTTGCTCAATTAGGAAAACTGTTTATCGCGAATTTTAAACGAGTCGTCAACATTGTAACCGTCGGTAAAAATAGGTTAAGAATTATCTCCAACACAATGATTAACGCTTGCATCAGTTACCATTCCAAGCTCTCACATGTACTGTATCGACGTTATTCGTCTTGACTTGTGTATAACGGACGAAGATTTCTGGGAGGGGTTAGAGTGCTGTTATAAAGTAGCTGAATTTCAACGTATTATGTCAAGTGGGATAACATTCTAGTTCCACTAAGGTAGTTGATATGTTTTAAGAAAACTTTCTGATAATCTCAATGTATTCAAAGTCATCTATCTTATTTCTCTCAATATCCGTTTATTAGTACAATGCATGCGATACTTTTGGTTTGTCCATACTCAAAAGTTTTGTCGTAGCAACGGTGTAGTCATTACGGTGATTTCAATCATGGTATTGAGTCTCGCGAAAATCGTCTATTAACATCGCAACAATGTTTTATTTGAAAATTAGAGAACATTGTCACCAATGGATCCTGTTCCGAGTGGTCTCTGCAAAGCGAGATCAAAAAAATAATGGCAGTCGAAAACATATATTTCTCCGAAACCGCTCAAATCAATCGTTATGAAAACTGTTTACAAGGGCTATAGCTACGACGATGTCTTTAATAATAATTTTAATAATGTTAATTAACTTTTTGTTCAGGAAACCATCCCCACTATACTATCCTCTTCTACACTTTTTTCTAATTCCCAACCAAAAAGCAACATTTTCCTTCTTACTTTTAAATTGGTAGTTTCCCAATTTTATTGACCAATCTGTTTCTATTACTTTAAATATAATTTTATTGATTCCTTTACTAAACAATTCACTCAAGCATTATTACATTATTCTGACAATTAAGTTAATTCTCCAGTCACTATTAAAACTTTAATTGGATCTTCTGATATTACTATACTTTACCTTTGTTGATAATGAGAAGTACTAGGAACCACTACCTCGTCTTACAATAAATTCAAAACATCACTGCAAAATTCTCCAGTGGAAAATTAGATACATTCGGTCTCGTACTTTATAACTTGATTTGGTCCTCCATTTGGAAGATTGCTATATAGCACTTATTTCCGAAACCTGGTTTCGAGTTCAGTTCTAAAGTTTACTCTACTATCTTTTAATTTCATATGATCCGACCGAGTCGATGATTTGAATCGATTGCCAAAATTGCCCATCATATGATACATATCAGACAATACAATTAAAAACAATGTACTATACTAGTGATCTTCAACTTTTTTGACTCGCGACCCACTTTTCTTACCATATATATAATTCGTGACCCATGTTGATTTCGTTGATCAACACAAAAAAAAAAATTGTAAAATTGCTTAATGTATGCCATTATAGAAGTACTTTCGAAACTGAATAAATAAAAATGTATATTTTCCTAAGTATCTAGGTAATATTTAATTTTTATTTTAAGTAATAACAAAAAAAAAAAATTCATGTTATAATATAGAAAAAAAGGATATTTGATTCTGATAGTTTTTACACAAAATATTCCAGCTAGGTTTAACTTTTTATAATTTATAGTTAAATTACAAATAAATGAGTCTTATCAACTGAGTTGGGCTATCGTTATACTATTAATTTATTTAATGTTCATTAACTTCTATATAGTACGGTTTCGGATTTAATTGAAAATTATTTTATCTGTTGTCATATGACATACATAATGTATTATAACATTATATAATTAAATTAATATAGTAATAATTAATAATAACTATACCATACAATCGATTTAGTACCTAAATATTCAGACTTTCTAACACGTAAAACTCCTTTAACTTATGGTCTTTATTCATTTTTCTTTCCTCTAACCCTTCCATTGCAGTGTTCTACTGTATATTTAAGCTTGTTTGTCTCATTTTAATTTTAAGTGGTAACTTATAACAATTACAATCCATCCTGGAACAACAATAATAATCAAAACTATCATGGTAATACTATTCGTACTTCTACAAATAACTTTTATTCTGAGTCTACTCAAATTTGGGGTTCCTATGTGCGTAAATCACTCTCTTTTTTCCAACACCGTGGTGAGCATTAGGGTTGTGGCTACAGCTATTTTCTGGACTCTTTCCTGGTTTTCTATTAATCAACTTCGTGGCTCATAGTATAGATATATGTTTCCTCCTTAGTCCCTCTGGGATTCAAGGTTTTTCTAAAGGCGGATGATTTAGTTATATTTTTTTCTAACAAATTCCTTGAAAACTCCATCGCTACAATGCCCTAGTACACTCTCATCCAAATTCTCAGTCACATTATTCATTTTTCAGAAAAAACCATTAAAAATTTTCATTCGCAGAAAAATAAAGATTTACTCTCATATTTTAGTTGATAATCAAATTATTTTATCTTTATACTCGGTCACTTATCATTAACTTAAACTAAACTCTAAATTGAGCTGGGTTCCACATTTAAATTTTTTCAAAGGTCTAATATCTTGTTGCTTCAACTTTCTCCACATTGCAGATTATTCTGATTGATGGTTACACCCATCATGTCTCCTTAAAATCTTTAACGCAGTTTTCAGAGCTAAAAATAACTCTGGATTTTTCTTTTTCGCTTGCTCTTCTCTCATTCACCTATAATATTTTCTGTATACCATCATCGATGCCTTGTATTTATTTTCTGTAGCTAGTTTAGAGGCGGAATGTGCTTGTCCTCTAATTAGATTTAAGAATCGGTGGCTTGATAGGAAATTTCTTTTAAAATTATTACCTTCACCTAATTAATCTATTTTGAATACTCTTGTTTCCATCCATCAAAACGTACGTACCTAAAACGTTTTATATCTTAGTTTACGTTGTTAACTTCTTTTCAGCTTTCATCCCATAAATGTATCGTTCTAGCCTTCGGTTGTAATTTTATGATGCCCCGTAACTTGTATTATTTAAAAAAAAATAATTTAACTCATCCCCAAAGTCGCCGTTTCTCTCTACTTTCATGTTTATTCCCCTAAAAAACTATCTTACCTTCTCAATTCCCTCGTTGATTCCTTGTTTAATTTTCAACATCTCAGGCCTCTTATTATTCTTCACCGCTGGTTCCGTTTTACTCTTTACTCTCGAATTCTAAAAATGTCTTCATTATTTTCAACTCACAATCATGTCTCCTAGCTATTTCCTCAGACTAGTTTAGGTAAATCTTTTCTTTTTTTCTTTATCTTATCAACAAGTCCCTAATTTTTCATCTGAAACTCAATGATAAGATCATTAGTTTTTTATAGATTTCCAGTCTCTTCGGTATCGCGAACAACGAGCGTGCTGACCAGTTTGTTTTTTCACAAAATATACCTTACGTATTTTCATCTCTAAAATGTCTGCTTTCGATCTCCTTTCTATTCATCATCTAAGACATTGTAAACTTTTTCACAATGTTTGACAATCAAATTGGTACTTCATATCACACTAAATTGCCATTTAGCACAAACCTTTTGAAACCAGTAATTCCAATATATTTATGGTTGGATAATCTCAAAATTTCTTGGTATCTGATCATGGCATTCTCCCGCTACCATATTGAGCATAGCCTACTTCTACTCTTTCAAGCTGTTTCTTATTTTTTCCACACTGTGTACTGGATAATATGAGAATAAAATCAGTAATTTCAAAAACATTATTTTTAACTATCGTTCCTTTCTTTCTAGTAGAGAATTAATTTTATAACGCTGATCTTCTTTTGGTTTTATCATTCCCGACTCAAATTTTCACTCAACTCTGAATCATTTATTTTTATTTTTTCCATTCCTATCAATTTCATCAATTCCTCTGGCTTTCTAATTTAAATTTTTATATTTGTTGTATATTAGTAAGACAAAGAAATTGTTATACGTATGTTAATCTAACCGAATTGCTGTAATTTTCAATGACAAAGGCAAAAAATTAAAAAAAATTACGTATTTATTGTCACTACTTATAACTAGAATGCGAGAATAAGGATAACTTTCACATTTGGATATAGTAATAATAGAAATTGTTTTCATCATTTTCGTTCCGCGATGGTAAATGTTGAATAGGTACTTGTGAAATAACAATACGAGTCTCATACACTGAATTCCTGACGCAGGAAAAATACTTAAAAGCTTAACGTTAATGTATATACGTAGTCGATGCACAAGCGATACCATCGTGGTCACTTTTAATGACATCGTTGCGTGTTGATTATATTTTTTTTCAACTTTCTTATATTTTCTAGTAATAATTGAGTTTCACGAATATATATATATATATATCGTTTGCCATATATCAGTGATAGACAATTAAGAAATGGGAATGATTGAAAATTTCCTCATTCAGTGAATTATTTCAAAATAAATGTGTCGTTATAAATCCAATACATTTTCAGTATCCATAATAATACTATAATATAATTATATTAAATATATTAAATGCTTTAAAAAAATTATTTTTATTGTTATGTTCAATTGTTATTGAGTTCAGTTGTTTATTGATTAGACGTGTATTATAAACAAGTACATTTTAATTTATCCATTTCATAATTGTTTAAAAGTATTATTAAAAATAAATATTAATTTTTATCCCAGAAATAAATGTTTGCATTAGATGTTCATATGGTATTTTTTGGTTTTGCTTTTTTTTATTGACGATTCATTTTATTCTCTATTGGCCTTGTAAAATATATTATAAAAAATTATAATAAAATATGAAAATATGAAAACATAGTGTGCGTTAACTGTGTCGTAATTATAAATTATTTTTTTATAAACTTTAAGCAGTAAATCTAAATGTTAAAATTTTTAAAGTTCATACAATTCTAAACAAAGCAATATTTAATTCATACACATACGTTTTGTTATTTTTAGTTACCTATAAAATATTATTTTAGATTCCATTAGCTGTAATAAGTGTACCTATGTTTTTTTTCTTTCAAAACTGATTAATTTCGGTTTTTTCATACGGATATATTAATATTGAATAAAATACTAAATGGGTTTTTCAAAGATTGAAATTAGTTCAAACATTTAACTTTAATGATTATTTAATAAGTACTAGATTTTTTTAAATTTTGAAAGGATAAATTTTAAGTATATACACATATGCAAAATAACCACAAAAATTATCATCAACCCTATGCTTTGATAAGAACTTTATTTGTATATAGTTTTTATTCCATTTAATAACTTATATAATTTAAAAATGTTAAAGTCTTAATATGTTATATAACTATTATGATTTATTTTTTGACAAAAGTAAGATATTAATTAAAGTGTATCAAATATAAATTTTAAAATATATAGAGTTAAATAAACTCTTAAAATAAACACTATAACACTTTAACTTGCTTTAATGGCTTACCTAACGCATGAGAAGTTTTTACATTTTACTAATATTTCATCAAATTTTGTTTTGTTGAAAATAATTGCATAGGCTATGAGGTATTAAAATAATAATCGATTTTTAAAGGTCAAGGATACTTCAAAAAATATGTAAAATAATTTAGATAACTTTATGACAGTAGCTAAATAATAAATGCATGATTATCATTTATAACGAACTAAAAAAATACCGTACCTAATTGCAGTGTCCATAATTACTAGTATAAAAATAGAATAACTATCTTATATTTTAAATATGTTCAATATGGTGTGTAAATAATGAAATGAAGAGTCTTCCAAATTCAATCCGTTGAAATTTTTTCCGTCTATGGTTAATTTTGGGATTCTTTGGTTATCTATGACTCCTTTGAACTATTTTTAACTGTTAAAGGAAGTTATAATTGTTTTAAATTTTATGTTAGTTTTATGTTAGTTTTTAAGTTAAAAACACTGACGATTTTATAAACTCAATGAATTAAATAAAGCGTGTTTAACTTAACAGACAAACGAAGTTAACCTCGGGACTGTAGTGTTTGTGTTTCAAAATTAGATACATTTTACATGTCGAAATAACAATTTTAATCGACTATGTTTTGATATCCAAGACTAATTTATTTTGCCGAAGTTCCGAAGTATATTTTTAGTTGTTAAATAATGTATCTTTAATTTAAAATTAAATGTACCAATCGATGTTTTTTGTCTTTTCAATTTTGTAATTTTTATTTGAAACGTTATGAATAATTTCAATTTTTAAGAATGAAGAAAAAGACCACTGTTTTATCGATACAATAATCGTTAAATAGTCGTTGAAAATAAATTGAAAATCTAACCAACGAGATTTTGACAAAGATACATTAACTAATAACGACTATCGCAAAGCTTATCTTCATGCAGACGGTTCCCTATTGTCCCTAATGAACTAATTACTAAAGTGGACAGGGTATATATAGTTAGTCGTTGAATATAAATGATCAATCAATTGTAATAATGACTTTTCGAATATTCACTTATGAATACCTTGCCTATATTTAAATCAAATTAAGTATGGAAAAAGAATAATGTAGTTTATCCGAAATTCTGCACTCAATCATTATTAATTTGCATAAGAACAAATTTTCTCGAAACTTTTTAAAGTTATAAGCAGAACTTCACAATAAGTATAATATTGAACTACCAGATTATTGTTCATTGTTGTTAAGTTTATTATTAGTTGTCGGTTAGATATTAAGCTTCATAGTTAAAAATTAAAAATGTGTATTGTCTTGAAAAAAACGATAACTTAGAAACTTGTTTGTTTGTAAAAGTATTGTGTGGTTATGAGTTTGATTGCTAAGAATATAATTTTTTTTAGAAAGACGTAAACTGTTCGTGAAAATTATGAACTTTTTTATAAAAAATCTCTTTGTAGAAAAAAAATGTTTTTGAAGGTGTCATTATTAAATATTAAGTAGCCAATTCCTCAATTTCGTGATTAACTTAATAATTGTTGATATGGTATTGTATTTTTTCCAGCTTTTTTTTATTGTTATAATTTTCTGAATAATTTTCTGATGACAATAGACGCAGAGATTGAAGAAAAAAATCAGAGTGATACTGAAGAAGTAGACCAAAGTATAATGAGAGAAAAGCTTAATAAGGTATTAATGGAGCTGAAAAACAATAAAACACCCGGAATGATGAAATTCCGGTGGAACCTATAAAAAGTTGTGGAGAAAATAACAAAAATGTAATTTATGAACTGATACAAAAAAACAATGAAACTGGACAAGTGCTAAACAATTTTAAAAAGTGCATAATTGTACCAATTCCAAAGAAAACAACGGAAAAAACATATGAACAACATAGGACGGTAAGTTTATTATTTCATGCGTCAACATTTTTTTCCCGAATTGTGTTAAAAAAAAATGGAACAAGTAATAGAGGGATTGCTAACGGTGGACAAATTTGACTTTCGGAGAAAAAATATAGAGAACTATGTTTAAAATCTTGAAAAGAGTAGGCATTTTATATAATGATAGAACGATAATATAAATCTTGTACGAACAAAAAATAGGAATAGTCCGTTTTGGAAATAGCTATGAAGATGCAAAAATCAAGAAGGGAGTGAGGTAAGGGTGCACATTGTCTTTATCTTTTTTTAACCTGTACGTATAAGAATCCATAAATAAAGTTAAAGAAGAAATTTAAGTAGAGATAAGAATAAACGGTGAAAGAATAGATATGCTAAGATTTGCAGGTGACATAGTGGTCATAACAGACAGTGAAAGGGAACAACATAAAATCTTAGAAATAATGAACTCGGCCATGAAAAATTAGTACAATACAAAAATAAACAGAGAAAAGACTAAAATCCTTATTTGCAGCTGTAACAAAGGAATACAAAATCAAATTACACTAGATGACAAAACATTAGAACAAGTAAAGGAATACAAATATTTGGGAAGTAAGATAACTGAGGACGGCCGTAGTACTTAAGATCATAAGTAGAATAAATCATGCTAAATGTGCATTACAGAGCAAAAAAAATATGTTATATCTAGTAGTATTGATATCAAAGTAAGAAAAACCCTATTAAAAACTTATATTAGAAACGTAGCACCGTATGGGAGTGAGACTTGGACTATAGATAAAACAAAGGAAAAAAACTCCTAGTGATCGAAACATAGTGTTACAGAAAGCTACTTAGAATAACTGGACAGAACACATAACAAATTAAGAAGTTTATCGAATAGCCGGAGAAACACGAAGCTCTCTGAAAAGATTAGAAACAAGCAGAGCCAAGTTAGTAGGACACATACTATGTCGTAACAGTCAATTTTGCAAGATAATAGAAGGTGCCATTAAGGGTGACCGCTACTGGACTTAATTAGTCAAATAATTAGAGATATGGACTGCAGGTCTTATTGCGAATTAAAATGGAAAGCGGAGAATCATCAGAATTGAAAAATTGCTGACAACCAGCCTTTTGGTTGATAACAAAAAAAAAATTCTAAATCACAAATTTAATTGCTATTTATATAACTACTGTCGTTTTATTTATAAGAGTTATTTTATAAACCTCTATTATCTAGCATAAATGTATTCAATAAAATTTGTATTGATTTTGGTATGTTGGGTGAATATTTAATTGTATCTGATATTTAGTATCCCTACATGCAAATAAGAATTAAATTATGCTTTTCGTGGTAAATTATTTCAACTAATTAGTTTTGTAATTCAATTGATTTCGTTTCGGTAAGGTACCTTAGTTTTGTATTAAAGTACTAAACATTATGTATGACGTCAACAGCATATAATTATGTACACATATAATATGTATTGTAATATGTATTATATGTGTCATACGATGTAAATATAACTGTTTGTCAAAATTAATTTTTATGCACTATTTTAGTCATAGATGAATTCATGAGAAGAATATAATATTCGTTTTTTCGTTTCTTAGTAATTACTTAAACGGCGTGTGTTTATGTAGCCTGAGATATTTTTAGTATAGTTAGTTACGTTTGTATTCTGATTTTCGAGTTTTCATCAGTATTTAATTATTTTGTACCGTTTATTGTTTTAGGATTTAGATAAAATATCTACGAACGATAGCACATAATTTATTTATTATATACCTATTATTATTAGTAAAATTGACAATCATTAAGTTACTCCTTTTTTTTTTTCGAGATATAACTAAACAAAGCTTAATTTTTGTCATCAATATATTTAATTATAAATATGATCTATCTGAATAACGATTAATTTGTCCAATATTATATATATATTAATGAGGTTTTGCCAATTAAGACTTATGGCTCGACAATTGTACGTAATACATCGAAAGTTTACATATGATAAAAATAATTTTTATCTAATACAATAAATAACAATAATATATATATTGAATACAATAAGAATTATTTATTGGTATAATGAGCAATATATAGAGATATCGCTGGTATGTTTATGAAAGGTTAATTTTATTTAGAATGACTGTAAGAAGAGATATAAGTGGATTGATATTTAAAGTGAAATTTAAAAATAATTTTGATAACCACGTTTTGATTGAAGAAACATTAATAAATAAATAAGTAATAGTTTAGCATGAAGTATTGTTATATTTGTTATGTATGACCGGTTTCGAATTAAAAATTCATCGTCAAGTGTAATATAAATTCAATATAACTGTGACTAAATATGAAAACATTAAAATGTATTGATATTACATTTGATTGACTTTGTATACACTCGGCCATGGTTTTTAATTCGAAACCAGTTGTACGTTACAAATGTAATAATACTCCCTGTTAAGCTTTTATTTATTTAATTCTATATACAAATTATTTGATTATTTATTTACATAGTAATTTACGAGTATTACATATTTAATAATTTTTAATTATTATTTAATTTTTTATTATTTTATGAAATATTATGATCGTTATTTTCAGAACCTGAAATAACATGTGCGTAAGAAGTGAGTTTAGAATTAAAATTAAAATTTGTGTTTAAAGGGTAAAAAGTTTTGGGTTTTTGTGGATTGCGATGGATATTGGATTGTTGTTTGCGGGGCAAATGATGAACATTTTTTGAAGTTTTCTATGTGATCGCCTTCACACAAAGCACTTTTGGTTGGGCAGCTTCTGTCTTTGCTGCACTCGGAAGTAAGATAATTGTTGTCATTCATGAGATAGTGTAGATGGTGATTGCAAAACAATCAAGTATGGCTGCCAGAGGCTTGTTAATTATGAAATTCAGGTGGGTCCCGATTGACTATTTGTGGATTTTCGATTTTAATCGGAGTATTGAATATAGATAAAATTTTAAATAATTCGTTGTATTTCCAGCGAGTTTTAAATTCAAATAATTGTAACACAACGATTAGTTTTAACGCATTAGAGACACTTATGACTGTATAACTGAGGGTGGCCCAAGCTTCAGAAATATCGGAAGTTGATGTCGTATAGTTTAGATTCTTAATTACAACCCGAAATGTTCGTAGATGTGATGAAAAAAAGGAGCGGAACTCAATACTTATTTGTTTCAAAAAGGTAATGACTGCGTTGAAACATTTTTGATATTTAGTACGAACACTAAAGTTTGACCGATAGTTTTAAAATATAATTATTTGATATAAATAGTGCTTAACAACATTAGTATAAAAATAGCGGTTCTGATACCTAGTCCTTAGTCACTAGTCCTTAGTTCCTAGTCCCACTCACAGCCTCCGCCACCCGATCGATCACGTAACCTATGTATATTTTACCCCCACATACAAAGCATATCTTGTGGATATATAAGGCCAAAATGCATAACTATACTTCACTTCGTTTTCAACTTTTGTTTCAACACCTTAAACCGTACTATATCGAACAGTAGAGTATTGAAAACGTGAAAAGTATTATAATTTTTAACTCTTATTACATAATAAACTGCCAGTGAGTGATATAATATTTCAAAGATACGTGTAGTGTTCATCAAGATGGCTGGTTCGGTGATCGATAACGCAACCATCTGCAAAAAGGCCAAGTATACCGCTCTTGTACCTAATGAACTCATCAGTTTTTCGTCATTCACAGTAGACTTTGCCACACGTAAATTTTTAAACATAGGACTCGATCCTACCAACGACTTCAACATCGTGGTGCACAATATCACTATGAAACATTTTATCAGCCTTTCATCCTAGTTGTTCGTCGGGAATATATATTCCAATTAATAATCGATATTATAGCATTTTTATAGGAAAAACCGGTAGAGTGCAGACATGCTTTTTTTCTGACCACCACGGACACATCGATCGAAATGATCTCATGAAACTACAACGTTTAGAGCGAGTCATTTCAAAAGCCATTACTTGTCGATCCTCGTGAGCAATCGATTTGATGTTGAGCACACTTTTACCACGGTGTAGCATACAAGATATCGATGTGTCCGCGTAAAATATAGATAGGTTACGTAATCGTCATGAAAAAGTATTATCAGGGCAGGGTGGGGTGGGGGATATATACATAGGTTACGATCGAGCGGTGGAAGCTGTGAGTGGGACTAGGAACTAGGAATCAGAACCGCTATTTTTATACTACTAACATCTAATTTTTAAATAAAATTTCATCATTTACATTTTTAAATTGAATTTAAGAAAGGAATGTAGTATCAGAGTTTACTTGTGATTACGTTGAGATGGTATTTTGTATTGCATCTGTTGAGCTGTTATCGATTGACGCGGGAAGCACATTTTCATAAGAATTGTCTCAATTGGTAGAGTAACAAACCGGTTTGGTGACGTGAAAAACTTTGACTTATTTTCGTTATGTGATGGGAAATTTACTGTCGAAAACGATGACGTATATTATACTTGGAATTTAGATCAGAAGCGATCGTAAGTTTTTCGTCCATATTTTGGAAGAAAATATCTTCAGTATTTGAATCATAATGAGTAGCGATTTTTTTGAAATCATGTGTTGGAATACAATTTAAATATCTATTATAATTTTAAGGTTCTCTTTACATAGCGCAAAAATTCAAAGGACTCGGTCATAACACGCACTATGAACGAATCTTTTAAACTTTTTACTGATAACGGAGTGTGTATCAACATACGAGCGATTTTTTACTGGGTAAGCCAGGATATATTTAGTTAAGTCAGTATTTATTCGATGTTTTTATAATTTATAATTATTGTTTAATTGTTAAGCTAACATAGTATTACCAAAAGCTTAAAAAAAAAATTTAAATTTATAAACACGAGTTTAAATCTAATATTTTTATCAGTGGTCTTGATACCCGAGTACCCAGGTATCCGGGTTTTACGGGTATTACCCGATTTACAACACTTCGGGTACGCGTTATGGATTGGGTACCCGTTATGGTTTGTATATTCAATAGTAAACTATTATAATGAAACTCATAATTTCATTATTTTTTTTCGTTGCTCATATAAATAACTGCTATAAATAGATATTATTTTATACAAATTTTTTTTAACAATTTTTTAACAGTTTATTTTACATTACAGTAAATTAGTAGCTATAGGAATATAAAAACAGCATAGTTGATAAAATTTTTCAAATACCTATCAATATAATTATTTAATTATAATATTAAATCCTGGTCTCTTGTACAAATATAACAGATAGTTGTATGAAAAAATGGCAATTAACGTATAAAACTATTATAAAATAATTAACAAGTAATAATGAATAAAATAAATATTTATAAAACAAAGGATAATAAACTCAGATACAGGTTCAAATTGATGTATTTGATCCAGGTAATTTGCGAGTTATTTAATATAAATATAAAAAAACTTAATAATTAGAAATTACTTTCACAATCGATTAAAATTCCAAATGATATGGAAACTGCACATCGAATTTTATATCGTGAGGTAACCAATAGTGCAAAGACCATAAAATAAAATAGTTAAAAGTCTACTAAACCTTTTTCTAAAAATAGTTCAAATAAGTTAAAAACAGTTCACCAAGGGGAAAGTTCAAAGATATATGACGTTATAAAAATAATTAACAATAAATTAATTTGATATACTTCGAAATTTTATATTTATTAGATCCATGGAGTCCAATTGATAAAATGATTATTATTTAACTTTTTTTTTCATATGAAAAATAAATTTTTAATTTAAATAAATGTCGCATTAATTTTTTGTTTAAATAGAGCTTGACAAAACCGAAGAACTTTAACCTGAATGTTTTTAATTAAATAAATTACGATTTGAGATCTCTTATTTTATTATAAAATTTGATAACGTATTTCAAATAACTTTTTGAGTTAATTTACATAATATGTATTGTTTTACTAGTTTTATTTCATTCACGCGTAGATTTTAAATAGTGCTAATCGATTGTTAATTTATGAAAATGTAATCTAAAAATCAAAGCTATAATGCTTAAATATTTCTAAAACGTACTTATGTTTACATTTTAAAATTTTCAAAAGTATAAATAATAACTTAATTTATAAAAAGTTTTTTTGTGCTCATTTATATTAATTTGAATGAATATTTTATTCTCGTGTTTACAGTACATTATACTTAAAAGTAGAATTTATAACTTATAAGCAGTAATTTTCAATTTTTAACTTTTTTTATTCAATTATTAATTAGTTTTTTCTTTTGAAAAAACCCACTATAACGAAAATGTAGCAATTAGTAAATAATATATTATAAATGCATTTGATATTTTAAAAAAGTATTATAGAAGGCTTAAAATATTGAGAGTTGTTTTTGATAGATTTAAGTAATCAATTTTTGGACATATGTTGCTTTAGATTTAAATCAATTATAGATTAAATCACGATTTTAATTTTAAATTATAATAATCGAAAAAATAAAAACAATATTGTTGTTCGTGAATTAGCGAACAACTTAATATTGTATTATTTTTTTTTTTTTTTAACAAGTAAATGTTTCATTATATAATACTAAAATAATTATTTAACAATTATTGTACTCACATTGTTTCGAGAATTCACATCTAACGGTTCTTTGATCACCCTTTGCACAGCTTCTGGGTCATTTTTTATGACAGCTTCATGTAATAAAAGCTCATTTTTAAGAACTATAATTGAAAAAATACATAATATTATTAGTACAATAATGTTATCTTGATTATACATTTTTATACATCGTGTTTTACTCAAAAAAACATAAAAAGAATTTAATTTTAAATACATCAATGTCAATTCAATTTTCACATCGCAGGATATTATAAGTATATTTTCTATTTAATTAAATTGCATGCTTTATTTAAAATCTTTACGTTTTCTTTTTTACAGTTTATTCTATGAAAAACGTAGTTTTTTTCTAATAATTTATCTTGAATTTTGTTTTCAATGAGATAAATATTTTTTATTAAATGTGAAAATATTTATTTAAATTAATATATATATATATATATATATAATTCAAAACTATGAAATGTCATAAACTAAATAGTCAATATTATTTAGTGGAAATTTGTTTAAATATAATTTTGTAACGCTCATAAATAAATGTTGCAACTTTCCCGTATTTATATATTATTTTGGCAACATAAAAATTATATGAAATTTACAGAAAACCTTACATCCAATTTTTAGGCCACAACGAAATTGAAAATTTTACGAATTTTCGGCTTAAATAATGTATTGCATTTCTACAGTTTTATTATTATGTAAAAACTTAATATTTTATATTTAAACGCTTGTAATATTTTTTTATTTTGATATAAAGCTCATTTTTTTTTTCATTGATCAAAGATATTTTCAACACTTTTATTAAAGTAAATTTATTTTATCGACACTTTGGAAAAAATGCCAAAAAATATGAAAACTTTAATTTTCTATAAATTGAAAATTTTTTTTAAAAACTATCCATCAATAGCAAACTGGATTATAAGCAGTGATAAGACTTATCTAGATAACTATTTTATAACCTTTTATCATATCTAGATAAATAGTTGCACGTTATCTAGAGAAATTTGTTTATATACGATAAAAAAAAATATTAATTTGTATTGTCAATTTATCTTATTCATAATACTCGTAATACTCGGTAATACTCGTAATACTTGGCATTTGAATTCATAAATAATCCCGGTAACAAAAATTATGAAACAATATGTTATATATTATTAAAAATTATGTTAGGAGCCCGTAATGCTCAAATAAAGAGTAAATGTTATGTTATGAGTGGTGAGCTCATTATCTAATGGAAAAGTATTTATAATTATAAATTAGTTACAACGATGAGTAATTTATTATATCTAATCTATGTTATTTCATACTTTATTATTATTTTTAACATAAAATATAGTATTATTTTATTTATTGTATGTATATTATACATGAAGTAACAAATATTTTAACGAATACTATTACTAATTTAAATTTAAATAGAAACTGTTGAAGGTCTACAATAATCATACTTTACTATAACATATCACATGTGTAAACATTTTTTTCTGAATATTTATCCTTCATTTTTAAAATGTATATTAGTTTATATTTATTAAATATTGATATGCTTATACATTTTACGCCATTAATAAGAAAACTTATGCAAAACTCGTAAAATTATAAAAGTACCAATTAGAATCCACTTCCTATCTAAAACTCTTTATTTTATGGTAATCGGATGTTTTGGGCAAGATCGTTTACCCTGACATAAAAGTCACACATAACCAGTGGTTAAAATGGAGGAATTGGAGGGAGATGGAGTACCTCTTCTTATTTATAGTAAGATTATGCGTCCCCTTTAATTTAAGTCTCGAAAGTTCGGAGGGACGCTTAAAAAAATGTATTGTAATTTTATGTTGTATGTTAATTTTAATAATTTATTAATTTACGCAGACAAACACATTGATTAAATATCGAATTTAAACGTATTTTATTTCTCGCGAATAATCTCTACATTTCGGAAGATAGTTAAGTTTAGTGTGATAAGCGATTATTAAATAATAAATTATTGTATAGTAGTATGTGATCCACATTCACGTTCTGTCTAATTATAGATACCCGGTCCCTCTAGTAGGTAACTTGATAATACGCACACACATCGAGACACACAATAATATAATATAAATCATAATTCATAATACTATTGATATTTATTGCTTTAATATTAATGTGCTATTAAGAATCGCTGTGATAAACAATAGTAACTAATGAGTAATGACTAATAAATAATATTATTTAATATTTAACAGTTGGTGAGTTAAATTTTTGGTTTTGGTGGTTTCTTAAAAAAGTGGTTAGATATAGACTTTGGATGAAGAACTCGGGAACGCTGCTCAATTTTTGGTGACGTTAGTCCACCCTCAACATTTTTTCCACTTTAACCACTGCACAACATGGTACAACCAGTACATTCCTGGTTTCACTTACAATATGCAATTTATTTGAATGAGGGATCAATTTGTAATTTTGAATTAAGTTGTTATTTTCAATAATAATATTTGTCGGATTTTGTCGTAATTTTGCTTCGAGAATTATGAAATATAGATATATATATTAATTGGAATATTATGCATTTTGCAAATTTTTGTGCAAGTAATTGTAGATACGAAACTACTGCGTTTCACTGTAGAATAGAATATATTTATTTGGTATAGGTTAAGCGTGCGTGGACAACTAGGACACTTGTTCTAATTCTGTTAAAGTTATTACGCCTATTAAAGTTTTAAAGTTCACCTTATATGTTCTAAATACTACTGAAATTACAAAACTAATAATTATATTAAATGTGAAGTATTGTTTAAATTTACAAAACTATCTAGAATTGATTTGTTAAAACTATAAATTATACCATTATACAAACCATTGCTTGTCCGACGACTTCCTGTATCGGTTGGTGGTTCTGGATTTTCTTCACCACCACCCATGGATACCCGTCTCAAGACCACACAGTCATCTACCCTAAGCATAATACCGGCATTACCCGGGGTGTATCTGAAATCAATATAAAGCAATATGCTATTAGTATTTAGTCAAATATTTGGGCCAATAAATAAAATATATTGAACACACATACACACATGGTTGATCCATAGTATTTGATCTCAGTCAATATTATATTATTTCTTCCAATATTTATAGAATTCGAGATAATGCTTATTAATAACAATTGTAGTTAAAATTAAATGTTGTACAAGACGTTCATAGATAAATATAAATTACAATACTTAACTTTATGATGAATTTAGTTTTAATAATATTTTAAAGTCATAATATAATATAATTTAGTATACCTTATAATATTATAGTATAATTAAGATTCTGGAATTAAATCCAAATTGATTGGTTGCAACTGCGTATGCAAACATTATTAACGATTGTAGAGGTTATAAAATTGTAATAAAGATGATTCTATAATATCTCAGTATAGGTACATATATTTTGTCTTTATAGTTAAAAATTTTTATTCAAAATGATTTCTTTAAATATGTTATTACAATTTATTTAAGTTGTGAATATTTCTTACATTTCACTCATTTTTGTATTCTATTGGAAAATAAATCATAAATAACCTTAATTAAAGTAAATATGTACTAAGTATACAACTACATTGAAAATATTTGAGTTTTAAAACAGATATAATACACAAGGATGATTTTTGTTGTTTAGCAGTTTTATAAACATGTTCAATTTACAACTACTTACAATATTTAAAGTTAAAATCTTATTTTCCGAGATATTTTTTATTAAGGGATAAAAGAAATATGAAAACATTTTTAATTTGAAACATGATTGAAATAAATATATTTTACAATCTATAAGAACTAAGCGAATTATTAAATATGATATAAAACAATTTGGTATTTAATTTAAAAATATTCTATACGATAAATCAAAAAGTCAAATATTAAAACGAAATACAGTTTTATGGCATTGTAAAGCGATTTTAAGTAGTTTATCGATGATTTCTTTTTTTTTATATATTTATATATATTTAGGTATACATATATAAATGTGATAAAATTTATATGGTAGTCTGCTACTGTTATAAATGGAAGAAATATAAATATTTATAAAGAATTGCAGTTTGATGAAGCATATTACAAATATATAAAAGTATTATGAATATAAGACAAATTTCTCACTAAGTACTGCATAAAGTTATTCGTCTCGTTTTGTTTATTTCGGTACGGGTTAATGATATATTATTATTTTAAATTCTATGACAATGATATATCATTACCGTATCGGTAAGTGTTTATTAATGTTTGCATATCTTTTATATTCATACGACTTCTGTTTTATATGGCTCTTAAAAAAGAATCATGTAATAATAAATTATAAAGCAAGGAGAAGATGATCGAAATGTATTAAAATGACGTACATTGATGTATCTGATCTGATGATCTAACGTGGATTAAAGTGTCTCATAAATCAGTAACAATAACTAACATCTTACCTAACCTATGTACCGGTGAAGTGAAGTAATTCGTTTCTCACATTGTCGTATGTAATAATGTATTCGTGTTTCAATATTCTTACAACGTCTACCTTAAGCTATATTTACAGAAATATTATTTATCGCAAAAAAAATATATGTGAAATGTTTACAAAATCGTGATTTATTATAGTGGCTAAAAGAAAAAAAGAAAGGTAACGGCGAGTTACGTGGACTGTATAGAAGATTTAAACGGAAAAGAAAAAGGGATATGTTCAAATATTTGACGGTATTCTTTTAAAAAACTTATTTTTCTTTATATTACTTTGAGAAAAATGTTCGTATTCGTTATGTGTTTAATTTGTTCTATGCCGTTAATGAATTGAACACGTTTGTACCTCATCATAATTAGTTAATCATTACAAAAATAATTACATTTACTAAACAAGAACGTAATATATTAGATAAGGTAGATAGACAAGGTTACATTATAAAGTAAGCGTAAATACCTTTAAGAACAATTTCATGTAGTAATAGTAGTCATATTACCTCTGAAATAAAAATATGCAGATAGAATATTCGACAAGCATTGATATCTACCGAAAACGTATTAGAATAAATCAATTAAAGGTTCGTGTTTAAAAGAAAAACATCTCCCTCTCCCATAATAATACAATATATACAAATGCCAGTACAGTATATTGTATAGTGTTATATATTATTTAGATTTAATTTTGTAATTAATCATACGGCTAACCGACAATATTATTTTATTTGAAATGTTTATTTATTTAGATTTATTATTATTTTTTTTTTTTTAAAAAAAAAAACAAAAAAAAATTGTATTTATTATAAAAAAACTTCGTTGTATTTATTGTCTTGTTAATGAAAACCATTATCTATTACTGTTTGTCACAAATTTGTTAGCATGTTACATTCGGTAACTTGTCATGATAAAATTAATGATATCTTTAGATTTCACGATCGTAATTTATATTTTATATGCATAATTATATTAATAGTATTAGAGACATATAAAACTTTAAAATTTATTTTAATTAGTTTTTAGTATTTATTTTTTTTTACATAAAACCTTTTAGTAAAATATTCATGTACATAATAAAAGGACATGGTTAGAAAAAGTCTAAAAATATTCAAATATTCTTTTGTAAAATTTAAGTATGTATAAACAAAACAATTAGACTTTAAAATGATGATAATGCAAAAAAAAAAAAATCAAACTAAATATAAATTTTATCGACCGTTACATAATTATGCATTTTTACGTTAACGATGTTCTCCTAACGTGTTATTTAAGTGTTCTTTTGTTTCGAATGCTTCTCACTATAGATGCTAGTATCTTGTGTCAAATCTATGAATAAATATATGTTTTGAATATATATTCTTGCATCATAAAAAGTTTCCTAACTCAGAAAGTGTAAAATAGATAAAGAGACAAATTTTCAATAAAAAATTAAAGTCGCATGAGCGACTAGTATCTAGATAAAACATAATTTTTTATATATGACAGATCGTAAAATATAAAATATATAGTCATATTAACATTTTTGGATGCTAATTTGTTTGACTATTATACTTCATAGATCAATCATTATAAACATAAATATCGAGACAAAGTTGTACAGTATGTATTAATTATTTATTTTTACTTCTTTCGCGTTAGCACATGATTGACAATAATTGTAATGAAATTATTTCAGTCTAGTGTTGTAATTCCCTTAAATTGTATATCAATATTAAATAATATCTAAAATTTTAGGGAATTATTAGCAAGAATTGCTATCATTATTTTATTTTAGAAGGTTTATTAAATTGTAAGGCGTTTATTACGAATTCGCGTAGAGTAAAATTTGTGTAACTCTTATGTACACATAAATTACATATTAATACTTAAACAAACACTAAGAAATAATGTTTTTTAGTTTGTTATATAAACAATGATAGCATAGCGTTGCCGGGCTCAAATCTTTACCGTAAAACGTGTGACACATTGGATTAAGAAAGGTATTGATGCTTAACAGCTTACATAGTTATAACTTTTTATACGTTATACTATAGGTAATAATAAAAAGAACCGGATGGGCCTCGCTCTGCTGTACAGTTAGGGGTGGAGTGCACCTCGCTTATAGGATAGGTCATTATTATAATGGATTTGTTAAATTTGAATGCAATGATAGATATCATTGTATATGAATAACGATTCTGAACGGAGTTCATATGTTAGTCTAGAATATAATACAATGTTATTTATAAATATTATATAAGTATATTTTATTTTTAAACGAAAAATTTAGAAAAACCGAAAATTTAAATTGTCTATAAATATGTCAAAATATGTCAAAATACTTTGAAATTTTAACCATGTATAGAAAACGTCAATATAAAGATTTAATGATAATTTCAAGTTGTTGCGGTTTTTCGTTTTTGAGTTAGGACATTTTAAAAAAACCGATATCATTTGTCAGTCTAGAACATTCTACATTATATTATATTTTACATGTAATTTTATGTCAATATTAGATGTTCAAACGCTTATAAAAAAAAATTGTGCCTATGGATTTTAATCATTTTTGAATAACATTAAGAACTACTTCTGTGGAATCTTCGATTAAATTTTCAAGTATTTTGTAGAAGCCAAATTTTTTTTATCACCGATTATAAAAATAAAATGTAAAAAAATCGAATATTTTAAATGACTATAAGTGGCTTAAAAATCAATATAATATTTTGAAAAAAATATTGCATAAAAGAAATACCAATCTTAACAGCTGGTAGAAATTTCAAAAATCTGCGACTTATACTTCTTGAATTATAACAAATATTTAAAATCGTCTGAGAATAAATCGCTATTTTATGCAATTTCGTAAATATTTAAATTTCAAACAGTCATACAATTTTTTCCTCTTAGTCCGGTAGAAATTTTTTTAAAGATTTTTGAAGAGTAGCTCATAGATAACCTAGTGTTAAAATTTTGAACCTTAAGTATGAACAAAAAAAATTTTATGAATTTTTATCTACAAAATAACTTGCAAATTATCGTGATTTTTACACATTTTATACAAATTTGAGAATTAAGGGCTTATAAAAAAAAATTGAGTTTACCGATCACCGATATTTTTTAGTTACGATAAGTTTAACTTATTATAAACCTAGTATAAAATTTTCAAGAGTTTTCGCTCAATCAATTAAATTTTATAGATGTTTAAAAACAAAAATTTAATAACAAAAATCGAAAATTTAAATTGTCTATAAATAAGTCAAAATATGTCAAAATACTTTGAAATCTTAACCATGTATAGAGAACGTCAATATAAAGATTTGGTGAAAATTTCAAGTTGTTGCGGTTTTTCATTTTTGAGTTAGAGCATTTTAAAAAAAACCGATATCTTTGTCAGTCTAGAATATTATACAGTATATTATAATTTATATGTAATTTTTTGTCAATATTCGCTGTTCAAACGCTTATAAAAAAAAATTGTGCCTATGGATTTTAATAATTTTTGAATGACTTTAAGAACTACTTCTGTGGAATCTTCTATTAAATTTTCAAGTATTTTGTACGAGCCAAATTTTTTTTATCACCCATTATAAAAAAAAAATGTAAAAAAATCGAATATTTTAAATGCCTATAAGTGGCTTAAAAATCAATATAATATTTTGAAAAAAATATGACATAAAGGAAATACCAATCTTAACAGCTGGTAGAAATTTCGAAAATCTGCGACTTATACTTTTTGAATTATAAAAAATATTTAAAATCGTTTGAGAATAAATCGCTATATTAAATGCAATTTCGTAAATATTTAAATTTCAAACAGTCATAAAATTTTTTCCTCTAATTCCGGTAGAAATTTTTTTAAAGATTTTTGAAGAGTAGCTTATACATAACCTCGTGTTAAAATTTTGAACCTTAAGTATGAACAGAAAAAATTTTATGAATTTTTAACTACAAAAAAACTTGCAAATTATCGTGATTGTTACATATTTCGTATAAATTGTAACTTTGAGCACTTATAAAAAAAAATTGTGACTTACGATTTTAGATTTTTTTTTATCAGTTAAGGAACAACTTATAAGAAACCTTGTATTAAATTTTCAAGATTTTCTAGGCAGCCAAAAAAATTTTATCGTTATTTAAAAAAAAAATACTTAAAAATATTGAAAATTTCAATTGTCTATAAATAGCTTAATAAAAGTCGAAATACTTTGAAAATTTAATGGTGTATAGAGAACGCTTATCTAAACATTTGGTGAAAATTTCAAGTATTTACATCGATTAGTTTTTGAGTTATAGCAAAATAAAAAATTTGATTATGTCAAAAACTGGTTTTGCGTAAAAACTACCGTTTTTCCCAAATTGTTTTATGGTTTTTCCCGTCGCATTTAAAAAATATTGGAAATCAATCGAAGCATTTTTACTGCCCCAAAACGTGTCGACAGACACAAAAAAAAAAAAAAAAAAAAAAAACACATCATTGTAAAATCAATACATTCTTCACTCCGTTCAGAATCTAAAAAAAACTCTGTAAGATTTAAACATTTCTGAAATTTGTTTATGGAATATTTTTATTTTTTTTTATACTTTAAAAATACATAGTTATATACATATGGTTTATGAAAATACTCGTTTGTTATGAAATATAAGATTTTGCTTATTTTTGAAATTTTTTTATTTTTAAAAAATGTGATGAGACAATATATTGATACTTAATTAAATTAATAAAATTTGATTTTAGAAATCTAGTTCCACAGATGATAGTTTAATTCATAAGTCTGTATTAACAAACAGTTTTATTTTATAAGACTTATTTTTAATGAATGTATATGAAGAAAAAACCCTTTCAACAAATATAATGCACGATATCAAATATTTTATAATTAATTAATTAATTAATTAATTAAAATACATCAGTTTTTACATTTTGCACCATAATCCTTTTTTTTCCCCGAGTACTTGTTGGTATATTTTAGCATACCCCCGGTAAAGTAACGCTGCTCTAGATGACCAAGCAATACAATTGGTGATAAGTGAAAAATTGATATGAAAAAGAAATAATGTTCATGGAGTTATGAAAATTTAAAAAGTATAAAATAAGTGAGAACATGACTTTTTACAAATTGTTTAGAATATGGTGTTAATTATCAATGATATAAAAAATAAATAAACGTTCAATGACAATTTATTTGAGAAATCAACGGTATATATTTATTATTTGATAATAATACTAATACTAAAAAATGAATGAAATCTATATTTGTCATAATCTACTGTGGACAAAAAAGTAAAATATATAGATCAATATTTTGAATAAGAAACTATTTCCATTAATACATCTATTCGAAAAATTAAGTTTGAGTAATTAAAAATTAAAATTAAAATTGTTATTAATTAATATTTATACCGCATTAATTCTATTTCATTAGTTTGTTCAATTTAACTGTATATTAGTAAGATATTTATATTGAACTGAAAAATTAGCAATTCACTGAGAAATGTCGGAAAGTTATGAAATAAAATCGTTTATTTCCGATTTAATTTTTTTTTATGAGCCATTTTATTACTTTAATACTTTTATATTTGCTTCACATTAATTAAATCCGCTGTAGAATTGTTAAATCAGATAAAATGTTGAAGAATATATTAAATATTCTAATGCTTATTATTGTAAAATATTTATTAATTTTGTATTCCATGGGTGTTAGATTAAAATATACATGAAGTGAGTTTTTCTTTAAATTTTAAATTTCTGTGGAGAACAGAAAATAAAATAGCACTTTGTGCGCTCTTTTGAGATATGAACTTGGTCTTATTATATTTATTTTTTTTTGTGTTTAGTAATAATAAATATTGTTTTTCGTATGAAAAATGAATCATAAAATAGTTGTGTACTTCAAACATATTAATATTCTTGAAATAAAATCTATGAAGAAATTATTCAAACGGTGGAAAAAAAAATTATATATATAAAGTCAACAAGCTATTATTTAATTACACTATATACTTTTTAATACTTTTAATTTGAGAAATAAGACCAAAGACCATTCAGTTCATAAACCTAACTAAAATTGATTAATAAATTTATTTACAAACCATAAATTAACATAGAATAAACACTCGTTGTATCGAAACAATTATTTAATAAATAATAATATAATTAAAAAAATAAATAAATAAGATTAGAGACGTTATTGAAACGAGAATAAAACCACCCAGTTAATCTGAACTAAATATGTATATGAATGTAACAGTTTTTACGCGTATAATACCTATGTGCACCGCGCTTTGAAAAATAAACACTTCACATCCTGGACACTTCATTACATTTAAAATTTAAATACAACGGATACATAATGCATTCGTAATTGAAAATCACTTCTTTACACACACACAAATCGGTTCGTGTTGTACGCCATATGTTGTATTGAATCCACACACTTTGATGTACACGCTCGCTGTAGTAATATTATTGTGCACCATTTACGGCACATCAGATCTATAATAATGAATGAACCTGACTGCGCACGCATTGATGAAGATTATTGTGTAGTAATATATCAGTGTGGAATGCTGTAATACTCAGGAGCACTTGAAATATCTATGCCGATATTGTACTATGCCGACGGAAATTTTGGAAGGCAACCATTTACGTTTACTTATATAGAAATATGAAGATGGAAAAACTGTAACATTAAAATCCATAGTTAAAAATGGTTCGACTGTATTTTAGTTCATTTTAATTTCATTGGTATTTCCTAATGTAGCGGTTTTTTTGCACTCGCCTAGAACAAAAATGCAATTTAAAAATATTATCATATGTGAATTGTAGTTATATGTAAACCGTTGTTAAATGTAAGTTTAAAGAAAATAAGAACCGGATGGGCCTCGCTCTACTGTACAGTTGGGGATGGAGTGCGACTCGTTTATAGGATAGGTCGTTACAATGGATTTGTTAACTTTGAATTCAATGATTGGTATCATTGTGTACGAAAAACGATTCTGAACGGAGATGGTAGGAGATGTCTAGAATATAATACATTGTTATTTATAAATATTGTAATAAGTATATTTTTTTTTTTGAAACGAAAAATTTAAAAAAATCGAAAATATAAATAAGTCAAAATATGTCAAAATACTTTGAAAACTTAACCATGTATAGAAAACGTCAATATAAAGATTTGGTGAATATTTCAAGTTGTTGCGATTTTTGGTTTTTTGTGTTAGAGCATTTAAAAAAAAATTTAATTTGTTAAAACGTGATTTTGGGTAAAATTTCCCGTTTTTTCGTAATTTTTTTTATCGTTTTTTTCAATTTTTTTAAAAAGTATTGAAAAAGTTGGATTTTTGACTTGCCAAAGTACCATCTACATTCAATTTACTTTCAGAAAAGTTGCTATTTAAGCAAATCGAAGCATTTTTACTGCCAAAAAAGGTGTCGTTAGACACAAAATAAAAATAAATAAAAAAAAAAACACACATCATTGTAAAACCAATAGATTCCATCACTCCGTTCAGAATCTAAAAATTGTTGGTTTTCTTATACATCCAATGACACTATAGGCATATGAAGTTTGCACGATCGATTTTTCTGGTTTGATCGCGTGAAATTCGTGTGATAGATGAAACATCTATTTGAAAAAATTCAAAGAAGGTTTTTAATAAAGGACATCACATATAGGTTAAAAATAGTAAATAAAACCGGGTGATTGAAATTCTGGTTAAATATGATTTTCCCGTCGAGGCAGTTATTTTTATGAAGCTTTTGTCTACGATTTATAAGTTGATTAACGGAGAAATATAGTATCAGGAACCTTGTATAATGTTTGAGTTTCAAAGTACCTTGATATTCGGTTAGATATAATCTTAACTTTTTCCTATTACATATATAATATTAGGATTTAATACAAACATCACAGTTTGTCCCGCGCATCATATACACAGAGTCAACAAAACTACAAGTCAATGAATTTAATAAACCTCAACTCTAATTATATGTTCAATGTTTGATTTGATCAAGACAAATTGTAAATTATAAGTGAACTCGGCTTTTTTTTTTATTATTATTTAATTTGCTTTTGTTCATACATTACAGCAAAGAACTCGGCTTTATTCATTAACTTTGTGTATATTTACATTTTTTTTAAATTTATTTAACATCCCTTTAGGAATGAACAAATGAGGATTCCTAGTTTCATATAACTTTTTTTTTTTACTCATTTGTTATTAATAAATTAAAATCGACATTTAACCTCCATTTTTATCTCTCGGTATAATTAAACTGTTTTCAACTTTTGCTCATTATTAAGAATCCCCTAACCACCTTTGCATTTTTCCAAATAAATGTTTCATAAATCACGCGGATTTCACGCAATAAAATTAGTATACTTAAACTAATACAAATTGAAAATGCCTCGTATTATCTTCAGAGGTTTCTTTTATTCGTATATTTATTTCCATTAATTACGTAACGCCAAATGAAATTAAACAAATTATTAAAAATCTCCCGAACAAAAAAACACCGGGTCATGACAAAATTACAAACCTTATATTAAAAAAATTACCACCGAAAGGACTAGTGTTTATGACCACATTATTTAACTCTTTATTGCGTCTTGGTTACTTTCCACCCAAATGGAAAGTTGCAAATATAATACTAATAAACAAACCAGGGAAAGACAAATCCAATCCTGACAGCTACAGGCCAATCAGCCTCTTATCTTCAATTTCAAAATTGTTTGAAAAAATCATTCATACCAGTTTTCTTTTCTATTTAAATGCCATAGATATTATACCTAAATTCCAATTCGGGTTTAGATCAAATCATTCTACGGTCCAACAATTACTTAGAAAAACTGAACATATTAATACTGAATTCGAAAAACATTGTCATACTGGAGCTGTATTTATAGATATTTCAAAAGCATTCGATAAAGTATGGTACGAGGGCCTACTGATTAAACTAAAATCCATTAATACTCCAACATACTTATTCAATATTATTAATTCATTTCTACTTAACAGGCAGTTCGCTGTTAAAATAAATGATAACACCTCAGACCTTATGCCTATATCTGCTGGTGTACCTCAGGGCTCTAAGCTTGGTCCCATATTATTTAATATCTATGTTTATGATATTCCCCAGTCACCTCGTAAGAATATTGCCCTATTCACAGACGATACTACAATATTCACAGAATCATGTAACATTGAAGCAGTAACCACAAATCTGCAAGCACATCTTCATGAAATATCTTACTGGTGTAAAAAATGGCGTATTCAAATAAATGCGTCAAAAAGCACGGGTGTTATCTTCAGTCTTCGTCCTTACCGCCCCCCTGCACAATTAACATTTAATAATGTAAATATAACTTGGAGCTCGTCAGTAAAATACCTCGACTTGACATTGGATAAACAGCTAACATGGCAGCCCCATATCTCATCCAAACTTCAACAGGCAAATCAGCGCCTCTCTATGTTATACCCTATTCTCAATAAAAAATCTCCAATACAGAAAAAATGCTCTCTTCTAATTTATTAACAAATTTTACGTCCACTACTCACTTATGCGTGTCCGGTCTAGGGGAAATTCGCGTCCAATCACATCAATAAAATTCAAATTTTTCAAAATAAAGTGCTACGTATTATTGCCAACGCACCTTGGTTTATAAGGAACGTAAACCAACACAAAGACCTTCAGATCCAGGAAATCACAAACCATATTAAAACCTCATCAAAAAACTTCCATACTCCTCAAATCCTCTGGCTCACTTCACTTTCAACTTCACGTACATCCGCCTCAACGTAGATTAAAACGTGGACGTCCGCATCACCTTCTGGTGTAACAGCTCCACATTATACAGTAGCTGTTGCTACTTTTAGCGTCAATATCAAGTTATACAATTGTCATTATTATATCTGTAATACTATCATATTGTAATTATTAATTCAATATTGTTATTGTTATACTATTATTATTACTAAATTATCATATTCTAATTGTTAAAAATGTACTATTATATTATCACTAGATGTAGATAGCCATGGCTAGGAACATCTTATTTATTATTAAAAAAAAAAAAAATTGTATATTTATAGTTACAGCTATAATACAGCTAGTCATGTGTTCGCAATCAAGTTGACGGTTTCATTAAACAATTATTTTTTTATTCGTTGTTAATACTATATAATTTTTTATTACATATAGTCAAAAACGATTCAAGACAAGAAATTTCCGATAATTGTTATACATCAGACTATACAAATGAAACTACTATAGCTTATTGTGTTAGTAGTAATTATGATTCATTAAACGTAGAATCTCTTCTTCTTCTTTTACTTCGCCTTCCTCCCAACTATTTGGGGTCGGCCACCCTTGTCCTACACCTCCACTTTACTCGGTCAATCACATCTCCTCTGTACACACCGACAGCCCTCATGTCATTCTCCAAAGTTTCCAACCATCTCTTTTTTGGTCTTCCTCTTCCTCTTTTCCCTTCAACGTCCATCTTCATAACCACTCTTACTGCATTCGTTTCCTCTCGCCTCATCACATGCCCAAACCATCTCAGCCTATTTTCTCTCATCTTGTCCACAATTGGCGCTACACCAACACTGCCTCTCACGTATTCATTCCTTATTCTATCTTCTCTTGTCACTCCACTCAACCATCTAAGCATTCTCATTTCCGCGACACTCATACTTTGTTCTATTCTCCTGTTAACCACCCAACACTCTGGACCATACAGCATAGTTGGTCTCACTACACTTTTATAAAATTTACCTTTTAGCCTAATTGGAATTCTCTTATCGCATAATACGCCCGATGCTTCTCTCCATTTCATCCACCCGCACTTAATCCTATGTTTTACATCCATGTCAAATCCCCCGTCCTTTTGAACAAAAGATCCTAAATATTTAAAGCTCTCAACTTCACCTATCACATCACCATCTATTGTCAGTTGTCTCCTCATTCCTTCAACTTCTTGGTCTCTTTGTCCAAAATCATACTCAATATACTCAGTTTTATTTCTACTAATTCTCAATCCCTTTTCTTCGAGGGCTAACCTCCACTCATTTACCCTATTATTGACAACTTCTAGGTTTTCTCCTATCAGAACTATATCATCCGCAAACATCATACACCATGGTATCTCACCCTGTATCTCCTTTGAAACCTCATCCATTACCATTGAGAACAGGTAGGGGCTTAGAGCTGACCCCTGGTGCACACCTACTCCTATACTGAAACCTTCTGATACTCCACACCGACTCTTGACACTAGTACTCGACCCTTCATACATATCCTGGATCAAATTAACATACATTTTTGGGACATTTTTTCTCATTAATACCCACCTCAAAATTTCCCTTGGCACCCTGTCATACGCCTTTTCTAATTCTATAAACACCATGCATAGTTTTTTATTCTTTTCTCTGTACTTCTCTAATAATTGCCTAACACAAAATAATGGCTCCATTTTCGATTTTCCTGGCATAAAACCAAACTGGTTTTCTGATATCGAATTAAACGTAGAATCTAACCATTCGAATAATTAAAAAAATATATAACGGTTTTCATTATTTACAACAATTAGCTATTCATTTGCAGATATTATGATCTTTCTGTTCAGTTTTGAAGTATAGGAATTTATGATTGGTTTTCATATTATTAGTTTTACGTCTTTTACTTGAACGATCTTTTAACATTTTTTTTATTCGTTACTGTACCACTTAACAGTAGCACTTAAAAGTTAAACTTTATTATTTCTACGTACTATAATGTTGTAACTTTCAACTCCATAATAAATAGCTTTAAAAATCTATAAACTGATTATCTAAAGAACTCTTTTTTTTTTATTTATTTGTATAGTTGTATTATTTTTAGGTATGTTACTTTAAATTCTAAAGTTTAGAATTTATTATTTAAACATAACTGAATATTAACTTGTTTTATTATCATGGATGACTGTGTCAACTTTGCGAACTCTATTTGACAGGACAGCAAGTACCCGTAACATGACCTAGTAACAGTACATTTATATTTACATAATTGTGTATCTAGTGAAAGGAATTCGAGTTAATCGATTCAATATTGTGTGTTTTATTTTTTTGAAATTTCTTCTACAAATAATTTTTTTTTTTTTAAATTGAATGGTATATATTTTATAATTCAATGTATGTTATTACTAATTGAAGAAACAAATGTCATGACACTGTTGATTTTAAGTGGAAGACATCAAATATAAAGATACAAATATTAGCATTAAGTAAATAATTACATATTTATAAGTGGTAGAATAATACAAAGAATAAAATCCACGTCGGTTGATAGTCTGCAACTGTCTCGTCTTCTCTTAACATAGTGAACAAGTTACACCATTTGAATTAAATTGTCACATCAGCTCTAATAATAATATACATTATAATTATATTTAATATTCACTATTTGTTTTAAATTTACTGACAATAAAATTCAGAATTATGTTAATATTTGTAGTTTATCGTCTCAACAATTATGTTTTGAACAATTTTTATCATTTATTATTATTATTATTATAATAATTATTTATCATATAAATCAAATATTTGTCTACAATTTTTGTTGTTTAAGGTGTATTTTGTTGGGAAATACTCATACATACACATATAACATACATCACCAGAAATATAAGTTTCGACTGTTTAAAAATACACATACGTCTATTTAAAAAAACAAATTGTGTTATACTCTGTTATGTTTCATGCGTTCTTATATCATAAATTTAAAAATTCTGTACTGATATTGAGATTTTATTTTTTATATTTCCCCATACTGTTACGTTTAATTTTAGTCAGATTTGTTAGTAAATTGATGGAGTTCAATTCATGGCATATCGAAATAAAATGTTGTGTAAAATAGTTTAACTTAACTATAATAGATGCACATTGTCTTTGTGTCATAAAAATGACATTGTATTTTCGATATGAACATATGGGACGCTATTACATTATGTCGGAATATAGGCTGGTCATAAAATATCGAGACATAATAAAATCGTATTTTTATTAATTATATTTTGAAAGTACGGTTTTTTATGGTTTTATTTTATTTTTATTATTATTTTGCACTGCATAAAGGTTGAATGATAATCCTTCATACGAGTTGAAAATAAAACCACTCATTAGTGGTACTTCTGAATTATAATTAATTTTTATAACTAGTCGTTTTCTATGAACTTTGCCACTAGGAGTTTTTGTAAATTAGTCAGTCATGTACGTGCATCAAATATGATCGGAATGTTGTACGGTTTTCATGTTTACCGGGCTCGTAGACAGAATTTAATTTTGGGAAAACATAAAACAAATTTTATTCACTCCACAAAATATTAGAACTTTTTGCAATTATAAACAATTTTTAATAATATGTTTATGCATTTAAAAAAAATCTTATATTTTTCATAAACTTTACATAAAGTGCATTTCGTTTATATTTTAACTATAAGAGTTTAGGATTTATAGGTAGAAATGGAAAAATTGCAGGAGATGTATCTATATCTATATCTTATGGACCCCGTCTAGGGACGTGCTTGATGTTCATCACATGTGAACTACATGCTTAATACACGCGCACATGTAGATACGGTATGCAATATCTCGAGTGAAAACAAATGATTTCGAAATTTTTTTTGTCCCAAAATCGCATGCGTTCACTCCTGTGTTTAAATATTAGAGGGCTATTAGTATTGGATGGTGAAACGCATATCGTGCAATTGTCTATACGATGCGATACGCACATCACATGATGAAAGGACGAGTTGAAAATCTTCAAAAGCTAGCTGTCCACACGTTGTAGAGTGTAAGTGCTGAATATACGTGCCGGAAACGTCGAAATAGTCGTTGGTGGTGGCGACTGGCCGAATGTTTTTCGAGAAGGTCAAACGTCAGGCGGCCTGAGAACGAACAGTGCGACGATATTGTTTACGAACCCAGCATACTATTCATAATTATAGTTCGTTAAAACCGGATGTTGCCCACCCGGGTTGTCACGTGTATTGTATAAATTATATAATCCAATGTACATTACAATACTCTATATATATACATATTTCTTGCAGGGTTTTGTCACAGGCACTTGAGGTTGTTGTGACATAACCCGTCCGTCTCGTGCACAGATGTGGTTTGAACATATAGATCCTATCGGGACAGATTAAATAAAGTCATCCAATTTATACGGGAAAATTCACTCTATTTAATTTATAATTACATACTTTTGAACATTAAAACGTTTCTCAGTATGTTAATAAATATGTTAAATACCGTATTTTCATTAATTTGTCTAAGAAATGCGTTATTATGTTTAAAAATTTTCACCACAAATTTTTTTAACTAGAACACTGGTTATGGTGCAAACTATCATTACTCATATTTACGCTAAAAGTCTATAAATTTTGATATATTTGATTTTCCCGAAGTTAAGTTAGTAGCTTTAGAGTTAAGCACACTTATTTTTAACCAAAAACATATGAGATATATTTACTATCATGATAAGGGAGTATATACATACAATTAACTACAGAGTACAGTAATCTAGATTAGGGGGTCTTCAACCTTTTTTTACGGCGAGTTAAATCTGAGATACGCTTTGGCATCATCGGCCAAAATTTTTTAGAGGAATAGAGAGGTAATGAAATTGAAGAATATATAAAGATAAGATTTATTTAGATTTTAGAAAAATGTTTATTTATTTTTAGTTTTATGATTCAAAATTTGTTTTATTGAGATACGAGTAAGTTATTTAACAAAATGTTTGAAATTGCTTGTATTTTTAATTTTTTTAACAGTTTAGATCAAACATTGTTGTTCCAATAAACAGCGTGCTTTATACATTTTTGTGACTTATGCTACTTATATGTATGAGGAAAAACTTATTCGAACAATATATTTAAAAAAATTCATAATAACTAAAAATTCGGTGGTCAATATTATTGAACACTATGTAGGTAAGTGCTTTATGTTGCTTTATTTAAAATATTCAACATTGCCCATGAATTTAGAGTTCATATCTCAGAATAGAACATAATTTTCCGTCTAAAGACATTATTCTGTTAATTGAAGTTTTTTTTACGATTTATGTAAAAACTTATTGTAATTGTTAATTTTCATTGTATTACATTTGTCTATTTAGTATTATTGTTATCTGTATTTTTATTACTTGTTATAAAAACTATGTAATACACGATGCAATAGCTCTTATGGCATAAAATGCTGTTTCTTGTTAAATTATTTCATATTAAATTTTAGGTCTACATTGATAAGCCTTTTCAATATGGCGTACTATATTTTTGTGACATTAAATACCCGTATATTTTCTTATCAATTTTCATTCTGTTTTAATCTATTCTGAAAACTGAAAAAGCAATGACGCGTTACATATTGATGACATTAGAAGCACAACTCTATTGATTTATTAAATCGTACTACATTTTGTTATTAGTTTTTAAAGTTTTTAGAACCTTATAGAGTCCTTTATTTATAATAAATACTTGCACTAATACTACTTACTAGATATTAGTTAGTATGTAATATGGATGAATTTAAATTATTATTTTAAGGAAGCGCACGAAAAAATTTCTTCTAAAATAAATTTTAATTTCAAATATTTTAAAATAAAAAAAAAAAAGAACCGGATGGGCCTCGCTCTGCTGTACACTTGGGGGTAGAGTGCGACTCTTCATAGGATAGGTCATTATAATGGATTTGTTAAATTTGAATTCAATGATAGGTATCATTGTATACGAAAAACGATTCTGAACGGAGATGATATGTTTGTCTAGAATATAATACAATGTTATTTATAAATATTGTATAAGTATATTTTATTTTTAAACGAAAAATTTAGAAAAACCGAAAATTTAAATTGTCTATAAATAAGTCAAAATATGTCAAAATACTTTAATATTTTACCATGAACAGAGAACGTCAATATAAAGATTTGGTGAAAATTTCAAGTTGTTGCGGTTTTTCATTTTTGATTTAGAGCATTTTAAAAAAACCGATATCATTTGTTAGTCTAGAATATTATACATTATATTATATTTTACATGTAATTTTATGTAAATATACGCTGTTCAAAGGCTTATAAAAAAAAATTGTGCCTATGGATATTAATAATTTTTGAATGACATTAAGAACTACTGTGGAATCTTCTATTAAATTTTCAAGCATTTTGTACGAGCCAAATTTTTTTTTATCACCGATCATAAAAATAAAATGTAAAAAAATCAAATATTTGAAATGCCTGTAAGTGGCTTAAAAATCAATATAATATTTTGAAAAAAATATGACATAAAGGAAATGCCAATCTTAACAGCTGGTAGAAATTTCAAAAATTGAGACTAATACTTTTTGAATTATAACAAATATTTAAAATCGTTTGATTATGTATCACTATTTTATGCAATTTCGTAAATATTTATATTTCAAAATGTCATAAAATTTTTTCCTCTAAGTCCGGTATAATTTTTTTTAAAGATTTTTAAAGAGTAGCTTATAGATGACCTATTGTTAAAATGTTGAACCTTAAGTATGAACAGAAAAAATTTTATGAATTTTTATCTACAAAAAAAGTACCAACTAGATTCACTTTCCTTTCAAAAAAGTTGCTACATAAGCAAATCGAAGCATTTTCACTGCCAAAAAAGGTGTCGTCAGACACAAAAATAAAAAATAATAAATAAAAAAAAAAAAAACACACATCATTGTAAAACCAATAGATTCCATCACTCCGTTCAGAATCTAAAATGCATTAAACAGTTTTTTTTATTTTTTGTATAATCGTAACTTTTTTTCACAAAATTAATGAAATAAAATGAAATGGAATACCTACATTATTATGATTATCATTTACAAAATCAATGTTATTATATATCTACATATTAATTACCTAAAGAAACAATAAATATATTATTAAAAAATAAATATGTTAAACTTGAATTATGATTAAAATTGTTGGATATATTAGTAGGGCCCTGAAGCAATATGAACAACAGTTCCGAGGTTGTCGATTTCAAAGCGAAAAAAAGTAGGTACTGCATAACATGAATAATTTGAAACTAATAAGTCATAAAAAAATGATAATATGAGTTTCTACAACTTACAATTTATGGAGACAAAAGCAGACTTAAAGTTGTTTTCTGAAATATCAAGGGGGCTGAAGGGGACTTAGCCTCCATAAATATACCCTTGGTACATAATAAATAGTTATTAAGCTGAAATCAAATAAATCATCATTCTTATAGTGTGTCTGTTTTGTACGTAATGTATATAAAGTTAATGGAATAAATCGTCCAAACCAGTATAAAAGTAAGCATATACATGATATATTATGTTATAAAATAATTCTAAATCTTTACATTTCAAAATATTAGTGTCATATAGGCGAACAAAAATAATCGATTATTATTATTGTGTAAAGATGACGAAAACTAAAAGCAATGGTTAATTTAAATTTAGAGTTTATTTTATAAGACCTATACCTACATGATTTAAAGTATATTAAAATAAAAATTACTGAATTATAGCAGATTTAAATGTATACGTTTCTGATCCGTAATTTTCAATTTTTTAATTTTTGGTATTAAATTAATATGTATTTTGTAAATAAAGAGTCATTTTTTTGAAAAAAATCTAAATTTTTTGTTTTTACTTATGTTATATATTTTGATTTTGCTGTACTTATTCATTTTATTTAATAAATCATTCATGAATATTTTTTTTACGAAATAGTTTCGATATTTCATATGTGCCAGGCATTCCACAATGGCTCAATTTTTCTTCTATACTTGTTTTCTTAATTCTAAGTGAAACAAGGAATATATTAGTTTTAATACAATGTATTCTTTTTTCTTTTTTTTTTTTGTATCTGTATACTCGATTTTGGCCGGGAGAATTGCGTCAATCATCACTAAATAAAAAGTACAATATAAGAAATAGGCTTTGGTACTTTATTTGGTACTTTGAGTTACATTATTTTTTTTCCAAAAGTGGTCTTAATAATTTCAACATAACTTATAAATGTTTATGAAAAATTATCAACGTATACAGCATATCGATTTTCGGCATAATCGAATTTTCGTATTCATCATAAATAATAGTTTTACCTACAGATTCAAAATTTTCTCTGAATGCTTACATACATCACCGCTTGCTATAAATTATATAGTTTTCGAAAGTTATTTAGCTATTTATAGAAAATTGAAATTTTTATATTTTCTTATTTTTTTTTGAAACTGTTGATAAAAAAATTAAAAAATCTTAGTTTGACAAATACTTGAAAATTGAATAAAAAATTCCTCATATGTATCTTCTGATTAATGAAAAAAAAAAATTTACGGATGTATGAATATTAAATATGGATTATACCATAAAAATCTTTAAAATTTACTAGATTTTTAAAATCAATTTTGACGGAATCGTATATTCTAACAAATTTCATTTAAACAACATGAATTATTAGTTAAAGTTATTTTTTAGTTTCAAATTATTTAAATACATTTTGTGCAGTTTATAAGCACTTGAAGTTATCGATTTTCCAAATATTTGGATGCCTTTTTTACACTAACTTATAGTATCAGTTTCAACCCTACTTTTTTTTAAGAAATGTAGTTGATCTACTATATCAACCATATTTTGAAATATAAACTGACCAACCTCTTAATTTAAAACATTTTATTTTAGAACCATTAGAATGGTTTATTAGTCTTATGTTTAAAAGATCAATACAACAGTATCATTCATTCATCCTTGTGTCTCTTTCGATCATGAAGTCTCATCTGATCTAGAAGTTTTGCTTTTTTTTATATTTGTCTCCACACAAATCATAGTCTATTCGCAATATTTTTTCACAGAAATCAGAGCATAATAATTCATTTACGTGCACGAAGTGCGCTCATATTATCTCACGATTTTAATCACCTCTTTTACTGCTCTGTGCTTCTTTTATAGACAAACATTATTATTTCCTTTTAATAAATATTGCCTTCGTCACTTATTTTTAAAATTCTAAATGCAACTACTAAAAGCCAAATCTCGGTAATAATATATTTTATTTCCTATCTAATCTTCGCTCTATAAGGTTTGGCTTAGTCTGATCATTTATCTTTATCGATTTTCTTTTATTTGATAAACACTTTTAAAAATTTAATAGCAGTTATAAATACTGATGTGTTTGAACTGAACTGAGTCATATAACGTACGTGCATTAACACCGATGGCTACGCAAGGAGATGGGGGAAATGAAATAAAATAAATCGAACATTGTAAATAACCGTCGAATATCGATCGTCCCTTCGTCTTCGTATCGAACCCAGAGCTTCGTTATCGTGAAAAGGGGTCATTGTGTGTTTTTATGTTACGGCGATGATGACCGCTGCCGTGCGCGCTGGAACCACCGATGGCGGGTGAGTATAGGTAGGGTCGGCTTCAAACGTTCCGTGTCCGGTTGTCGTTACCGAGTTGCCCCCCTCGATTTGTACACTACACCCTCGTATAATTTATTATACGAGGACCACCGCCGCTACATTATTTAAATTATAATATATACACGCGAGCGAAGCTTATATATTATTATTATTATTATTGTATACAATGTGTTTAATGTCGTTCACACGTTTTCCTATAAACACACTTGTTTACAAATATAAACCATTCGCCCGATATTTGCTCACGTACACGCAGTGGAATAGGTCTTATGTGTACAGTGCGGTGCTCACAGAATATATATGTATATATATATATATATATATATACGAGTATATATATATACATATACATTCTCTCTCACATACACACTCACATATCCATATTATTCTATTATTATTACTATTATAGTAACGACTTCATGTTGTAAAATCTGTGTTGTTTTATATGCGTGGGCATGAGGGGCTGGTTAGGGCATCATGACGGTAGTTCGGTTTAACGATGAGAACAGTTGCGTAATATTAACGAATCGTAAAAAAAACGAGTTTCCTCGAGCTTTCCATGGAAATTTATACTATACGTGAATTAATATTATCATTGAACTGTTATCACCATCGAGTGCTCAGTTTCTGTACTACCCCTTTTTCCTCCCTCACCTAATTTAATTACCCCGCCGTTTTTCACTTACGATATTCGGTTCCAGACTGCACTCGGATAGCCGTTTCGGCCGATTAAATTAGTTTCCATATTTTTCAACTTTTATTACATGTCGTTAGAAGTCGTATGTACACGCGCGTTCTCGGCACAATATAGCTGCACTGCGGTATGCCGCGATCGATGAACCGTGGAGTAAATCGTCAATGAAACGATCGTCGACGTACGTTTGTTATTATTATCGTCATCGTCGTTATAAAAATACGTCGTAGCGCAGTGCGATAGATAGTATTATACTATAACAACACAGTTTAAAAATCATATGTGTACGTGTTTTTACTGCGAATAATGATTTTAATCTGAAACCCTTCTGGTCCATATTGACAGTAGCCGCCATTGAACGTCAACAGCGAGTTCACCCAATTATAAGTATATTGCTTATTATATTATGCTGGGAACCGAACAAACACTATTTCCTATATAATATATATATATATATATATATATATATATATATATATATATGTAAATATTATATAATATGAAGCCGCTGGGTACAGCATATTATTACAGCGTTAGTCGGTCATCCGTAACAATCTGCAAGTTTGTTTTTCGAATTTGCTCCAATGGATTTATATCCATTACTCCCGGTCATACCTATAACGTTAAGATATAATTTTATATTTTTAAATATCTGAGATTTCGATATAGGTTTAAAAGTGTGTTGGTTAGTTCCCTTCTTTTATTCTTTTTCCCCTTATTAAAAACGTTCCTGAGACGTTGTACAGCACGTTTTCTTCTCAATTTAAACGTAAAAATATAAGCGATATTAAACATGATGACATTATAATGTATGCTGTTAAGGAAGGATTTGACGTCGTGTTTTTCTTTGCACAAACATATTCACATCCTTTTGCGGAAACAAAATGTCAATATAACGCATGTACCTCTAAAATATATAGCTGTATCACGATATTTCGGAAATAAAATATATTCAAGGTTGATATCATAGTGATGTTTAGGAAAAAAAAACCAAGACCTATAACGAATACCGTCGGAACTTTTTTTTATGTATTTATCGTTTCAACGGATGATGGTATAACGTATGATGTGGTATCTTCATTAATTTTAATGTTTTAACGAAATATTTTCAAAAGTCGAAATAATATATATAACATAAATAAATAAAATATTTTGACTATATTTGCATTTACATGTTGAACGTTAATTAATGTTTAAATTTGATGAAACAAAAAAGTTTGAAATACCCAATAGAGTAATTAAATCTCACCACAGATAAAACTATAAATTAAATAACTAGAACAAAAATGCAAACTGTCCATGAATCACTTTGAAATTCAATTTTTATACATTTATTAAAAGTTAAATAAAAAAATGTATATTATAATTAAAATCTGAAATATTACACACTAATAGTGTTGGTACGTTGTTCATCAGCAACTCAAAAAAGCTTTATAATAATCCACTCGTTAGCACGACATGAATATTTATTCACTTTGTGCAGCGAAAAAATATAGAAGTTAAACTACAAATTAATAAGAAAGAAAATAATGAAACTTGAATTTGAAAAATATTTAAAAATCATGCTACACGAAGAAAACTTTAGTTGATATAAAGATTTAATTTTAAATGTTTGTCATAATACACGACCAACATATGAGGGACTTTCCGTGTTTATATGATGTGCCACGCTTGAGGAAAAATATTTCATTTTATGCAAATGTACACTCCTGTTGCAGCCATTTAAAATCAAATGTTTATTACGCTTTACTTTGTATCTTATGGCTAAATTAAATTTAGATACCTATACAGTTTAATCAAATTATGTCTTCATAGTTTACGAAATATATTTGTTTAACTAATTTCGTTACGAAATTCAACGGCTATAATCAATGTTTTCGTTTACTTTTTTTAATTAATTTTTTTTCTGGCTTTCTGAAAGCTTATGTTACTAGTGGAACTGATACATGTCAACATTTAATTAATTAATTTAAAGAATGCATGATAGTACGGAAAATTCAGAGGTTTATTGCATGACGATTAAATGTATTATTCAGAGTAACGGTAAAATGTATCACCCTCAGCTATAAAAATAACGATGTTATGTGATGTGGAAGGAATTACATTTTATATAAATATTTTAATATTTTGTTAATTATCGTTTTGAAACAAAGAAAATAAAAAAAAGTCCATTCAGTGCTTGCTAAATCCGACATATGCACGGACCGTTAGACACAGTGCGTCATTCGAGTCATTACGGAGAGTAATGGCGAAATATCGTACGACTTATAAGTAAACGCGGAGAACGCTAAGGTCCATGTTATTCATAGACAAATAACGTTTCATTGAACCCGGTATTAAAGTAAATAGCGCACGTACACAACATATGTGAGAGGGTGGGGGATGAAGCGTCGTTTACCTTATTAGCTTTTGGTTTTTTACGCTGTGCAAAAATTCCGAGGTCTCGGTAAAATATTGAGTGAAAAACAAGAAAACGTCATGTAAGAAGAGCATTACACATATAATATCGGACACAAACTATAATCATCGGTATTCGTGAAAGCTTTGAGGAGATGGTATAACGAAAACCAATAGCGGATGGTATAAGAAGAGCAGTCGGATAGATAAATGTTTACAAGACGACACCGAAAACATGTGTACCTATATTATAATATGACCTCATCGTGGCAGACTGTATACCTAAACAGTCCACACACATCGAGTGTGTTATTATTACGGCAGAACGGCATGTGTTAATACCATTTTACCTAGGGGGAAAAAGATCAACGAGTGAAGTTTTTTTTCCCTCTATTTTCTCTTTATTTTCCGCAGGAAGTATGTCTATAGTTCAAAAGTTTTGAGCAAAAAAAAATACGACTTGATATTACTTTGCTTGAGTGCAGTTTTACCGGTCCAGCGTTCACGCGCACTTTAAAAAACCGAGAGGTCCCATGCCGAGTGTATATTCGTATACCTACACGCTATACTTACTGATTTACTACGCTTCCGGTGGCTCAATTCGAGGGTTGTTCCCACTGACACGCAATACGAAAAATTCGTTAGTTGTTCGGTAGTGTCATCTCACTTATCATCCTCAATTCTGCAATTAGCTACATAAAGACGAATTTACATATACATATATATTATATATATATTGTACACACACGCTTTCCTTTCGAAATGGAACGCGTAGTGCGTTCTATAATTACTGTTGAAACAATACCATTGCGTACTTCAGTTTACAACTAGAATTAATTTAACTCCATTTGGTTTTCGGCCGGTTAGAAGTTTCTACGAACGTTTCACTTCGCTTCTATATATTTATATCTACTTCATACGTGTCATTTGAACGCATAGAAAACATGAATTTTCGTTTGAAAGTCAGAGGTTTTTTTGTTGTGTTGAAACCATTTTCCCATTTATACTTTAAACGTGGTAATAAATGTTATATGTTGTACCAGTTGGAATACCTACACGTTAGATTTCGTTCGTATGTATAACTTATTGTTGTTACGAATAAAATGGATAACATGTGCTAGTGTTCACGTATACGTCTGAACCGGACTAATTACGAGAAAGAAATGTTCCAGAAGTCTGTCCAAACAAGTTTCCAATGAATTATTAGTTTACATGCGCCGAGGATCGATAGCTTTCAAACACTACGTAATCTGCGAAGGCGTACACGGGTTTATATAATGTTATGCAGTATTTAGTAATAAACCTGCAACACGTCGGCTGTTAATGATTGCAACAGACGAAATAATTTAGAATCGTGTTCCCACGCAAGTTAGACCCGTTGTGTTTATATAGTACGATTATGCGAGGATTTATAAGCGATAAATTTGTATATTATAATTATAATTTGCTATTGTGTTACATTATAATTTACGAGTTAACGGAAGGATTAGGGAAGAAGGATAGGATGCTTAAAAAGCGGCTTTATTTTTGATGTACCGGAAGTGCAGGTTTCAATGGAAATTGAATCGATTGATCGATTCGTTAATCGTTTTAAAATATTATTTATGATGACCACGAGTTACCTTTTAACTGTCAACTTTTGAACGGCAATAAATAATATTTATAAATCGAAAATAAATTACATAATTTGTATTCAAAACAACATGTATATTCGTCAAATGTATACAATAATGTAAAATTAGAATAATTTTGAATAAAATATTCAATGATATATTTCAAATACAATATACTTGCGCAGTCTTAAATCGTTTATAATTATGATAATTTATTATATTATTGATTAATTTTCTATTATATGTAAAAATAGTGTAGAAGGTAAAAATTAATCGAAAAATATAATATACTCGTATATAAATACATAAAATGTGCGTTGCATGTATCAATAAATATTATAGTAAAGTTAATTGATATTAATGATTTAATTTTGACTTTTAAAACTAAAACTTAAAACTAAAACGTTATAAACTTGTATTCAATTATTTTTACATACTTTTTGAATAATTAAATAATACTATTTTAATTTTTTTTTTTTTTTATTATAAATAGTTCGTTCAATACCATTTAAAACTTTTTAATTATTTCGGGAATTAAAATGAAGGTATATTTATAATTTAAATACATTTATTGCCTTCAGAAACATATGAACTGGTGAACTCTGTTTATAACAATCTACCAACCGGTTATTCAACAATAATATACTTTGGTCAATCTATTATACCAGGGATGGACAATTTTAACTCACTAGAGGGCCAATTTTAAGAAAAATTAAAATTTAGCTGGCCAGAACATAAGAAATCAAAAAAAAAAAAAAAAAGGTCATTTAAATCTTAAATGACCCTTTTTTTCTTTAGGTCGGTACAAACAACGATGTTCAATTCCAGATAACGATTATTATATCGATAAGATAGAATATAGAGTATAGATGATAAAACTTAAAATTGTATGATATGATTTGGAAAAGTTGGACGGGACAGATAAAAAATGCTTGCGGGCCGCCAGTTGTCCATCCCTTAGTTATACCATTACTTTAATACAAATACCTAAAATTTATAAAAGTGTTCAGGAAATAACGAAAATGTTCCCTTTACAAATCGAAATTGAATATATGATTTCCATTAGGCTACACTAATAAGAAATCAGCAAGTTCATCTAACATTATATTTTCAAACCGTGTACTTGTGTACATCTTACACTGAACTATTGTACATTTATATCCCAAAACAAATTCAATATCCGTTATGCAATGGCTACATATATACTTTTAAATCACAAAATAAACGTTGTATCGTATGAATTGGACAGTTACATTATATTATGTGGATAATATTTCAAAAATAAAATTATGAGATTTTCTTCAGAAAAAAAAATGTTACCTTAGAAAAAGAAACAGAAACATTAAGAAATATAATGATGTAATATTAATTTATATATTTGAATAACTATGATGCATATAATGGGGTGGGAACGGTGGTTAGTTCTTAAAAAAACACTAGAGAGGGGGTGAAAATATTTTATATATATATCTACTTATTCCACTTATTTTTTCTATTGATGGTTACACGAGAAACAATCGTATGTACTCTGACATTTTGGTTAAACGTTTTAGTAAAAATTTATATTTATATTTATGACGTAATTTATGAGATACATAATATATATATAATATTTTAAATAGTCTATATATCAAAGTATGTGAGGTTGTAGGGGGTTATCTCTAGATCTACTAAACTAATTTTGAAAGTTATTTACCAACAGATAGCCATATTGTTTGTGAGTGTCATAGGCTATAAAAGATAACTAACCCGAAAAAAGAAAATACTTCTTTTGATAAACATGACCAAATGATTTAATTATTTTTTTTAATATAAAAATCTACTTTTGTGACTTTAATATAAAATTTAGACACTAATAGAAAATACCACTAGCAGATTACGCTTTAGATGGTAAAATTGTATGAAGAAAGACGTTAAGGAAGTAGATCTAAGAGCAAACTGAAGGAAGTAGTAAAAGACAGAGAGTGATGGAGGAATATTTGTTATATATTTGCTTATATTTCACGAATACCCATGATTCTGACAGATTTACCCATATCATTTAAAAGGCTACAGAATCTCTTTTTCTCTCGCTATTAATAAGTCACAAGGTCAAACATTCTCACTGGTGGGCATTGAATTGAGAAATCAGTGCTTTTCCCATGAGCAGTTGTATGTTGACTTATCTCGAGTTGGAACTCCTGAAAATAAATATATTTTGGTACCAAATAATAACATTACATCTAATTTAGTATGCAGAGAAGTTTTAAAAAATTAAAATAAACATAATTTATTCAATCATAATCATTTCATTCGCTCATTTGAAACCCGGTAATACAGCTAATTGACATGAAAATACATACATACGTATGCAGTAAAAATATAACCCATGATTTGGCAGTTAAGAAATATATCATAGTACTCAGTACTAACCAAACCACACTCATAGTTGTATTACAAGTAAAAATGTTTACCGACCATTAAAGTGAGCACGGATCAACTAGTGTTTTATATTTTGATAACTTGTTATTAGTATACTAGTTACAGAGCTATTAAATATTTCACATTTAAACAGGACGAGGCCACCTTATTCATTGATTTCAAATGCCTCTAATTAGAAATAGACTAGATATGAAAACTTCGATGGGTTCCGATGGGGCCGATTTCAGTTTGATAAATAAACGTGAAATAAGTATTTCGCCCACTTTATATGCACCAATTACATCTTCAGCTGAATTATTGGTTCGTCATTGATACGAATAAAACATAGATGTAATTATATAAACTTATCAACTTCATATACGAACGACTTAAATATGCAATGAAACTTCGATAAAAGTACCCTATAACGTAAAATACTATTGGTTTCGGTAGATATGATTCAGTTTTACATTTAACGATCATTCAGAATCCAAACATTTAAACATTTAAATTACCTATTTTGAAATTAAACAATCGTTCATTTCATGGTATACCTTGAAAATCAAAGTTTTAATTTTAATGCGACTGTTGTATAATCATTTACGATAAATGCTGTATTACATTAGTACAGGGAGGTGAGAAGGAACCTTTACACGTATGAATCGAAGGTTTATTTTATTCTACTCGTTCCATTAAATGATTTTTGAAAAAATTGTACATGTTCGAGATCTCATATATTATGGATCTTAATTTAATGATCTCTACTATAGTTTTATATTATGCGAAGATAAAGGATTTGATAAAATCATTTAAATAATTTTATGTCTAGAGAAGTGGTCCTTGATCTTTGTTCCGTGAATTACTAGTGTGACACAAACCGGGACTAAGTGTATCTCAATGACTGTGGTACGCGTGTATTGTATTATTAAAAAACTAATTTCTCAGTACTTATATTCGTTATCGATAACGATCATCACAACAATTGTTTGGCGACCAGGGTATATAAACAATTGTTAGTCACTAGACGTCATCGTTTTATAATAGTCGTTTCAGTACTATAGTACTATAGACCATAAATAAAGTATTTTAAATAAAAAGGAAATTAAAAATGTAGTATTGAGAATAATAGCATCAACAATCCAAATACAACAATTAATTTAAAAAAAAAACCTTAAGTTATGTATAAGTGTAGTGACAATATTTGAGTTTTGGTATTTTTTTCGACGATAAATGAATAAAAACCTCTTATTACGTTTTGTATGCAGAGAAAGATTTTCAAATAGTTCAATGGTATCGCGTAAATTAAACCAACATCAAAGTAAAAACCATAATCATCTTGAATAAAAATCAGAATTGTTTTCAACAACTAATAGATATGCAAACAAAACAAATAAAATATTTTGTGAAAAGTTACAGTATTTGATAAATTACAAATTATTTCATATAAATTTACAGTGTTAATTTCACAAAACCAAAATCATACTCGATAGCTAAACCATTAATTTTATCTTATTTTTGAAAAATTGTTAAAATAATATTCGATGATGAATTGTTAAATGAAATTTTCAAAATTTTCAAATTTCATTATCTAAGGTCACATTAGAAAAAGAATCAATATTTTATTGAACATAGAAGAAAATATAAATCAAAGTCTTATAATTACAGATTTTGTCCTATAAATTGAAGAGTCAATAAATATATAAGGCAAAATGCAATTAATAGGAATTTTTCGAATTATTTACGATAGGAAAATATCTAATAAATTGTTGTCCTGTAAAGAACTATTAAACTAAACAAAAACCGGATGGACCTCGCTCTGCTGTTTGCGATTATTTGTTATTTGCGATGCACATAAAATAGAAAACCATTTTGAAAATTACAATTAAAAATCGATTAGCTTCATTGATATTTATTAGTTTTTGATAAACAGATGTGTGAACTGAATTATTTAATATATATTTCTAATATAAAAAAAGAACCAGATGGGCCTCGCTCTACTGTACAGTTGGGGGTGGAGTGCACCTCGTTTATAGGATAGGTCATTATTACAATGGATTTGTTAAATTTGAATGCAATGATAGATATCATTGTATACGAATAACGATTCTGAACGGAGTTAATATGTTTGTCTATGATATGATACATTGTTATTTATAAATATTGTAAAAAGTATATTTTATTTTGAAACGATAAATATATTTTTCAATTAGGATAGGTTGGCAGTTGCATACAGCGACATAGTTTGTCAGTCTAGATTATTATATTTTACATATAATTTTATGTCAATATTCGCTGTTCAAACGCTTTAAAAAAAAAATTGTGCCTATGGATTTTAATAATTTTTAAATGACAATAAGACCTACTTCTGTGGAATATTTTATTAAATTTTTCTATTTTATTTGGCAATCAAAAAAAAAAAGAACCGGATGGGCCTCGCTGTGATGTACAGTTGGGGGTGGAGTGCACCTCGTTTATAGGATAGGTCATTATTACAATGGATTTGTTAAATTTGAATGCAATGATAGATATCATTGTATACGAATAACGATTCTGAACGGAGTTAATATGTTTGTCTAGGATATAATACATTGTTATTTATAAATATTGTAAAAAGTATATTTTATTTTGAAACGATAAATATATTTTTCAATTAGGATGGGTTGGCGGTTGCATACAGCGACATAGTGAACAGAAAAAATTTTATGAATTTTTATCTACAAAATAACTTGCAAATTATCATGATTTTTACATATTTTATACAAATTGGAACTTTGAGCACTTATAAAAAAAAATTGTGACTTACGATTTTAGATTTTTTTTTTTTATCAGTTAAGGAACAACTTATAAGAAACCTTGTATTAAATTTTCAAAATTTTCTGGCCGGCCAAAAAAATTAAATCGTAATTTTAAAAAAAATACTTAAAAAAAAATTGAAAATTTCATTTGTCTATAAATAGCTCAATAAAAGTCAAAATACTTTGAAAATTTAACGGTGTATAGAAAACGCTAATATTAACATTTGGTGAAAATTTCAAGTATTTATATCGATTAGTTTTTGAGTTATAGCAAAATAAAAAATTTGATTTTGTCGAAAACTGGTTTTGCGTAAAAACTCCCGTTTTTCCCTTATTTTTTTAAGGTTTTTCCCGTCGCATTTAAAAAATATTGAAAATTTTTTACTTTTGACCTCCCAAAGTACCAACTAGATTCACTTTCCTTTCAGAAAAGTTGCTACATAAGCAAATCGAAGCATTTTACTGCCATAAAAGGTGTCGTCAGACACAAAAAAAAATAAAAAAAATAAATAAAAAAAAAAACACATCATTGTAAAACCAATAGATTCCATCACTCCGTTCAGAATCTAAAAAAACACACATTATTATAAAATCTAAAGATCAAAGATATTTTTGAAATCCTTTACACATGTCTTATACAATAAAGTATATTACGGAAAATGTATCTAGAAATTTGTACAGATAAAGCATCACTCGTAATTAGATCTATTTAGCATTTAATTACACTGGAAAATAAATAAATACAAATATTATTCATACGCATTTCTTCTTATATTGTGAGACAATTATTTTAAAGACATTACCATAAATAAATAAATTAAATTTTAGTTACAGTATTAATATTATTATATTAGTTTAATAATAACATTCGAGTTCACGGTTAAAATATTTGTATTTCTACAGATAAGTTTACAGATAACGTTCTACCACTTTTATATTTTTAAAAAATGAATTATCATGTAGAAAATAAAAGCTACAAAAAACATAATCGAAATGTTTTCATTGTACCAAATAATACTACAACAACATTGGCACCTCTAATTTCAGAACATTTAATTCCATTTTAAGACAAAATCAACAAATGTTTCCCAGAACTCTAAATAATGAAATACGATTGGATAGGAAATCCCATTTCACCATAGTGTACTTCAAGTTTTAGTTTAGCGTTACAAGAAGGAAAACTAATATCAATCTATCTCTACTGGTCTTAAAATTAAATTTTCAGTAGAAACGCCTTATGAATTATGGATATCAATCAAAAAATAGTATCCAAAAATATCAGAAATAGCATCAATAATTTTATTGCGATTTTCGATTTTATACCTTTGCAAATTCTGATATTCCATGCACACAAACAATAAAACCAAAAAAAAAGGGTGTGAACTTCAAGTATCAAGTACTAAAAAAAGAAATTAAAGTTGCGTTGCTATTATTCGTCCTTGTATTAATCAAATTATAAAAACAAGTAAAACTGAACATCACATTAAAATTATAACTCTAAAATAATATATTAACGTTTTTATATTAATATCATTAGATTTTTTATGTAAAATATTATAAAAAAATAAATAAAATAAAAGTATTACTAATATGTTCTGTCAAAATGTATTGTTATAAAATATATGCTACAAATATATAAACGTAGAGAACCATCGGTTTTATAGAGTATAAAACAAGGTAATATACGTGCTGACTTTAGTTGAGCATTCTCGTGGGATCTCAAAATTTCAGTCAGCAATTAGCCACCACGAAAAACAAGCATAATAATATATCGTCATCCACGACGATACTATTCAACAAGCTATGGTCGGAATTTTCGACGGTCTAGTTGCTTTAGACCGGACAAACGACCTTTAGACACTGGTACCCGCACACACGTTGAATGTGAACGTTGTTAATTTTGTGCACAGATTTTACTGACACGATCTAAGTTTTTTAGACATACACTATAATCGATGCTCATTATCATCCACCCCATTTTTGGGTCAGTAAAGACTTTGTGTGTGTACTATATTATACGATATAATTATACAGGGATTTTATTTTATATTTCGTTTATATTTGTGCATGTTTGCCAATCATGATTCATCTAATGAATCCATTGTGTAAACAGAATGCGTATGTGCTCGTATTTTATGTCCATGGGTAAATGCGGGCAAGCGGCGGATTAAGTGAGATCTTTAGCGAAACTGAATAAAAAAAACAAATGTAGCACGCAAGTGCCGTTTACAATATAGTACACTATATGTAGCAATAAATATATATTTGTATGGATACTCGACGGGTAGGCATGGGCAATATCACAATATTTACAGATCCACGTTCAGTTTCGGCCGGTACTCAAGCAACAGCAGGAAATCTATTCCTTATCCACGACCATAAATCGTATACGGGGGGGGGGGGCATATCATAATTTGACCATGAACGATAAATTTTGATAAACATAAAAATATAGTGTTATACCTGTACAAAAGAGGTAATGAAATAAATCAGTGGGTTATATTTATTTATTTATTTTTCAGTTAACTAAACTAAAATTTAAAATGTTATGCATCCGAATGGTTATAGAAATTTTGTTT